>ML782596.1:657906-681059 GCA_009831015.1 Picea engelmannii | reverse complement strand
TCCATCATCTCTTGTAGTTCATCTTTAGTTACTGTCTTCTTTTGTAAATCATTTATGTCCCTACGCATTTCTTCACCTTCATCAAGAGTCCAAGTAGGATTTTCTGGAGGCTTATTTGGTGTAGAAGTTCCCTTTTTGGGTGGTATGTTGGCCAAGTATCACTTTTGACCTTGATTTTGAGGTGGTTTTGCTAGACAATATTTCTTCTGTTGTATCTCCCAATTTTTGGACCTTCTGGGTATGAAACTTTATCTTATGTATTTCTCTGATATGTCTTCTCTTCAATGCCACAGGTCTGATCAATATTGGATGTGCCAAGTGGAATTTACGATAACTTCCCCACAACTTGCTGATTTTTGGCCTTTCCAGGAGATCTCACTTGTATAGTGTTCCCCGCACAAAATAATTGATATAAATTCTGAAACTCACACCCAAAATACTAAAGACTGTCCATGATCCAATGCAACCAGTACCACCCAATTTGGATACTCTAGGAAGAAGTTATGATTGTTTTACCTGGAACACCTTCTTGAGACTAGCCAATAGGACTATTCAGATACCCTATCTTACACAAGGTGTATATACAAATTTATGATGAACCAGAAACTAAACTTTTTACCATAGATAAAAAAATAATTTCTGTAAATGGCCCCCATATTTTAGGGTCTGAAACGTTACATAAATGTTTTTATAGCAAAAATGCTGCAAAGACTCATTTCAGGATGATTCCGGAACCCTATCTTGTACAGGATATATCTCTGAAAGTATAAGGCCTCAAGAGATAAATTTTGAACCCAACGTAGCTTGATCCGTCTTCTAAATACCCTCCAAGCCGTGCCTTCTGAAACTTTGTAGAAAACAAGTTATAGTGAAAATGCCACAGTGTCTCAGATGTAGCAGCGAAACCCCAAGACCTTGAGCTCTGATACCATATGTTAAGAACCAAACTTCAATATAGCATAGAAAAACCTTAGGAAAAGTACTCAATGCCTTGAAAAAGAGATAATTTCAGATAATAAGCCTCTTCGAGGGGGAAACCTCCTTTTACCCCACTTAAATGTTCAAGTACAAGATGATTCAAAATGAAAATGTCTCCTTGGTATATATAGGAGACTAGGAGGTATAATTACAAATAATGGCCTAAAGCGGACATAATTAAAATAAAATTACTAATCTAAATTACAACTAATGGCCTAGAGCCGACATAAATAAAATAGCATTACTAATCTAATATGCCCCAATTAAGGGGTAATGAGCTAATATTAGGGCTTAACACCAAACTTCCTAGAACAATCAAGCAACATGATTTTATCATGGTAGTGGTGGATAAACTTACTAAAGATGCCCATTTTATTCCAGTTAAGCTCACTCACAAGGCAACCAACATTGTTTATGTTTATATGAGAGAAATTTCTATATTACATGGCATACCCAAGACAATTGTGTCTGACAGAAAACCAAAATTTACCTCCAAATTTTGGAAAGGATTATTTAATGGATTTGGGGCAAATTTAAATTTTAGTACAACTTATCATCCAGAATCAGATGGATAAACAGAGAGGGTGAATCAAGTAATTGAAGATATGTTGAGGATGTATGTGATGGATAAACCATCAGGATGAGAATACTACCTACACTTGGTAGAGTTTTCTTATAACAATGGGTACCAAACATCTCTAAAGATGAGCCCATTTGAGACACTTTATGGAAGAAAGTGCAACGCACTAGTAAGCTGGAATAACCCAACAAATAGAGTAGTGGTTGAGCCATATTTACTCAGGGAAATGAAGGAGCAAATGTTGAAAATAAAACAAAATTTAAAGGTTTCCCAAGATAGGCAGAAAATATATGTTGATAAGGGAATAAGTCATAGGGAATTTAAAGTGGGAGACCATGTATTCTTGAAAGTGAAAGCCAACAAAAGTTCCTTGAAGTTGGGAAATTGTTCAAAGTTGGCATCTCACTATTGTGGGCCATTTGAAATCATAGAGAGGATGGGTCCAGTGGCTTATATGATTACGTTGCCTGCATCTATGTCTATTCATAATGTATTCCATGTTTTATTTCCCAAGAAATATATTCCTGATGCTAATCATGTTATTGATTGGAATGTGATTCAGGTGGAGCAAAAAGACGCTTTTCAAGTGCATCTAGTATGCATTCTATACTGAAAAATCAAACAACTCCGGAATCGAGCCATAGGTCCTGTAAAGGTCCAATGGACATGGTATGGTCCTGAGGACGCTACTTGGGAGCATGAGGATGAAATGTCAGCAGAATACCCACATTGTTTTGAGGATTTTTGAAATTTTGTTGTGTATGAGTACACAATGCATTGAGGACAATGCATAAATAAGGGGAGGGGATTGTAATATCCCTAGGCCGAACCTAATTGTAATGAAAATGAAAATGTACTTAAGATGGTGAGTTGTTCGATAGCATTTTTTTATGCACCTTTCATGGCATAGTGCACACATGTACTACACAATAAAATGAGGAAGTGTGCACATTCCACGATACCACACGCAATAACTTAAGTGCATGTGATTTTGAGGCCAGGGAGCCTTTGTGTATATGATGATGTTTTGATTAGGCCAAAGAGCCTAGATGTTAAAGGCTAGTGTGCCTACTTTTGTATATGTTTCATCATTAATATAAAATACATTGTTGCACGTAGACCGACCATGATAAAAGAGTATGGGGGACTAAAATCCACTAGTTAGGGAAAGGGTGGGGGAAAGTTAAGGAAAAGGGGCTAAGCTAGGGAGCTTAAGCCGAAAAGGAATATTATATTAATATTTATTAAATTATAAAGTATGTATAATTATTTTATCCTAAGTTCTAAACATGGGGACAAGTGGGCCAAAGTAGCTCCCAACATGACAAATGTCAAGTTGGGGACATGCATACATATTGTTTGGACTTAGTTCATTTTCGAGGATTTTGACCATCATTCCTCCCATCATTCAACCATTCCATGATCATTCACACACTCATTGAGCTATCCTACATACCTTCATGACTGTACCTGAACCTGTATCAATAGCGATACCTGTTTGTGTAGTGGGTTAGCCTAGGATCTAAACTGAAGAAGCAGGTTGTCAGGCCCATGAGCAATTCCTCTCTAGGTGACAAAATTGTTGGGAATTGATTTCCTGAAGGTGTTAAAATACAACTACAAGGCTCTAAGAATTCTTGTTTGGTGTGTTGCTGAAACCCGGAATAGAAGTGGGGCAACCGAAGGACTATCTAGTAGAGAAGGGGCACACTTCCTAAGGTGGGACATGCATGTGGGGAATGAGGGACTATAGGTTGTTAGTTTGAGTTGACACATGTGATAGAGTATTTCCTATTGTCTATGAACCATTAGCCTGGTTAGCAATCCCTTTATCTGAGTGGATTTTAGTTCCATCTCGAGGGTGACCCGCTGCTAAGAGTGATGAGCAGTGTGGTCTAAGGCTGGGAGGTTTGTGGAAGGTCTACACGTAGTTGGTGATATTCCTACCATGATAAGTGTTTATTGTGTGATAAATTTACATGTTGCATTAGTATTTACATGTTTATTTTTATGGGTTTATGATATGTGTGGTTATAACTGTCCTTATAGTTATGGGTATTTCCTGTATATGTTGCATGTATGTGTTTGTTGTTATTTCAATATGAATTCATGCATTTACAGTATGTATTTTCTTGTTTACATTTTATATATAAATATCCGCAAGAGTTTTGTATGTATATTTTTTAATTGCATGTAGTTCGAAAAATTTATGTGGCATAGCTCAGTTGGATGCTGGGTATGTTACAGTATGTTTTGTAGAGAGAGAATAAAAGCATTCTCTCATGTATCGTGGCCTGACCTGGGTGGTCGAGGACGTTACAATATCATAGAACTATCCTTCGAGTAGGTTGAAGTATTTGTAGAGATAGATTCAGAGAATTCATGTAGAAGAAGTACATAATGGAAGATTGATTGATTGAGAAAGCATTGTTCCCACACATGTGTTAGTTGTGAGTTAAATAGGTAGAAGTTTATGGTTTTATTTCAGGAATGTATTCGGGTAGGGATATATTCAATATAGGTTGTTCCATACATGAAAATTTGGATGAGAAAATAGATCAAATCAGTGGAAATATTTGATTCAAACTGATAAACAGGAACATGTGATGCTCATTTGTATCATGTTTAGGTGAAGCCTTCATGATAGTTGAGTAGCAAGGTTATGAATATTTTTTGACATATGGAAACATATGGATTCGTGAGATGCTTAGTAGGTATAGGAAACACGGGTTAGATGCATAGAAACATATTTACAATTGGAATCAGTAGAATCAATTATTCATAGAAAGGAAAGCAGTGAAAGACACAATAGAACAGGGAAAGATAAACCATCAACAAAAGCTACAACATTAGAAAAAAATCATTAGACAATATTTTCAAGTGAACATGACAAGTGAATGAAGAAATCAATTAATGTTTTTTTTATTATATATGCCAGTGAAATTCAAGAGGAAGCACCAATGGACAATAAACAATTGGAATAGAGGAAACAAAATGTATACAAGTATCCCTACCTTGATCTACATCTTACAGAAAAGTAAAGGGAAGAAAAATAATTAGATAAATAAATCCATACAGGAAGATCAGTAGCATGCAGATAGGGCGAGACATATCGATAGGGAAAGTTATCTTTTGTCAAAGAAGGAAAGAAAGAATGAAGGTATAGTAGTGAAGAGAAAGAACATATGCATGAAAAAATGGGGAGAAACCCCAACTAGAGATACCCTTATTCATCGACATCAAATGGGGAGAGTGAGAAACATTGGTGAGAAGAAATGGTCACAAGGGGAGCATGAGCATCAGTGTTTCCATCAATGTTGGTGTTTCCATCAATGCCAAAGGGAGATATAGTTGGATAGTTTCTTTGGAAAATTGGTTGTCATTGATTTCAACCCTTAGAGATTGATGTCAACCCTTGGAGAGTTCCGAATATGTTGGACACTTGATTAACATTTGTATGATCGATATTGATGGTGAGCTAGTTGGGTACATTTGATGTACTCTACATGTAGCCCCAGAGGTGTGGTTATGGGACCCAAAGTTGATTAAGGAATAAATACATTAAGGAAAATGAAATTTGCAGATAATACCCTAATAGATGGATAGTACACTTAGTGTTGGTTTTGGTGATATGTGGAAAGCCACGCAGTTCCTCACGGTTAGGGAGATATGACCTTGTAAAGTTGGAATCCCCAAAGAGTGGAAAATAAGCCCCTAGTTGGTTATAACTCTTGGTCAAAAGGGTAAAGTTGTTGTAACAAGAAAACCCTAGAATCCATTAATTAAGAGGAGGAGTTACCTATCACAAGTATAAATATACCTCAAGGAGTCATTCACAAGTAAACTCACACACTTATTCATTGATTATCTTTCTTGTGATCTTTTTCTAAGTTTGTGACGACATGTTTCTAAGGTAGAAAAGGAAGGTCCAAGGAGAAAGTCTCGGGGTTGCAACAAACCCTAGTTTTTGAGGTATCTACGAGTTGCAGGTCATTAGGGCATCGATGTACGCGAGATGTAGTGGAGGAAAATGTGGATATCCGTGGTCTCTAGAAGAGAAAGTTGTGTATCTGTGAAAAGCTAATGAAAGGTTGAGAAGAGATGCTAGTTCCTAGTTGTTGACGTCAGTGAAGAAGTTATAGGTCAGTGTAACATAGTATCAAGTCAACTACAATATTAGAGGTAAGCCTTAAGGGTTACATGTTTGGTTATGCTATGATATATTTTGATGATACATGATGGTGTGGTTCCTCTTGGTGATGTTATGGTACATTGATTAGAAGCATTATTGGCTATCTTGGTGTATGGTTTGGTACATGTTATGGTGCAAACTTGAGCCTTGTTATATTGTGAGGTTGCATATTGGTGATATCGAGGAGCATGCTTAAGGCATGTGTTTGTGAGATTTGATGTATTACTTGAGGCACATCATTGGATGCATGGTGCATGTTGGTTGAGATATACTTGTTGAGATACATTGTTGGTACATATCTTGGATGCATTGGCACATTGTTTTTGCTAGTTGGTTGAGGCACTTCATAGATGATATATTATGGTATATGGTATGGTGTTGATGTACATGGTTGATGTATGTGGTTGATGTGCATGGTTGGAACATGATTGGAATATGGTATGGTACATGGTATATGATATATGTTACAGGTTTTGGTGCATGGTTGATGCACATCTTGTGATACTGGTTTGGTGCATGGTTGATTCATTGTACATGTTGGTACTTGGTTGAAACACATATCTTGTGATGGTATGTGGTAATCTTGGTACATGCTTGGTAGAGGAATGTATTGGCGATGTTGAGCATATGGTTTGAGACATGCTCTTGGTGATATTGGCATGAGTTGCATGTGGATGAGAGTGAATCTATTTTCATGGATGAGACAATGATTGGTTGGATAGTTTTTTGTGACAATGATCGATTGGACAAGTTGATAGTGACAGGTTGGATCCAAGTCGGATACAATGCTAGGTTGATAGTGATAGGTTGAATATAAGTTGGATACAATGTGAGCTTAACATGTTACAAGTTGATGTGATAGTGGCAATGACATTGGAAGTAATTGTGGTAGTGACAGTTGGTCTACAATTATATTTCAAGGCGATAGGATGAGGAAAATAAATGGGTTTGTAGCCTCCTTCTAGTTGGATCTAGAGAATCAGGGAGTTGGATATTCCTTCAAGTTGAAGCCTAAGAACTAGGTGGTTGTAGCCACCTTCTAGTTGGATTTAGAGAACCCAGGGGGTTGTAGCCTACTTCTGGTTGGAGCCAGAGAATTCAGGGCATTGTAGCATCCTTTAGGTGAGAGCTTGTAAATAGGGGGTTGTAGCCTCCTTCTAGTTGCAGTTGGAGAATTTGGAATTTGGTTCTTCCTATGAATGAATTATTGATATATATAAGAAATCATTCAATGGTCTTCTCCCATCTAGGTTTCCACGTAAATACTAGTGTATTGTTCTTGATGTGATGTTTCTTATGATTACATGTTTATGATATATATATATATATATATATATATATATTGAATGCAATCATAGATGATACATTGATGATAATTTGTTGAACATTGTTGATAAATTGAAAGAATATATATTGTGGTTAAAATTGGTATAAAGTGCTCATACTGATTCAACCCCCCCCCGCCTTCTCAATATTCCAACAAGTGTGGATTAATTATCCCATTGTCCCATGAACCACTTTTTTTTCAAAATAACTTATATTTATGGTTGCTTGGATTTCGAAGGAAAATTATACATATTCAAGGGATGTTTTAGTAAATTTTATTGATACACTTAACCTTTAAACAACTTGAACTCTATAATTCAGTGTCATGTATATCAAAGTGCATTGGAAGAATACGAAATATGGAAACTAGAAAGAGGAAAGATCCTTTTATGAAGATATTGTTAAATCTCTTTCCCACCAAGATAAAACCTTCCATTGGTCAATTGTATATTAGTGGTTTCAAAGTATAACTCCTAAATTGAAGAAAAATAAAAAAATCTAGATGACTAGCTTAATTAATGTAGGTTTCATTCCTGAAGTTTTTGACTTTAGGGAGATGGTTTCATGGTACACATGTAGATTTGATTCAAAAAGTATAACAATTCGATTAGTTTTTGAAGGGAAGAACCGTATTTCACTAACTCCCAATATTTTTAAAAGAATGCTTCAATTTCCCGCCTCCAACAAAAGTCTTAGGCTTCGTGACACTAGCTCTTTTATGGATTCCCAGGGTGGTGGGATGAATTTGTTAAAATATTTCATGGTTCATTATACAAAAATGTCAGCTGACCTTTCAACTTGGCATAACTCTATTGGCAGAGTCGTATTATGATTTTTCATGTCTATTTGCAAGATTAATGGGATGATATTCCACTTCTCACATTCCCAAGTTAGTTTTTTATGTATTTCATTTTTATTTTCAAAAGGAAGATATGTTAATCTTGGCTAAGGTAATATCAAATGAGATTTCCTTTCAACTGACCAATTATTTAAATACCTAGAGATTCTTCATGATTGTGCATTTGGTCCAGGTAGACTCCTACTATAATATGCTTGAGGAGTTACCCCTGAGAAATAATTTGGATGTTGAGAATGAACCAGTTCAATCTCGGTACCCTATGCTTTGGAAGCATAAGCAACCATTCCATTTTTTTTTACTCAAGATAGATTTCTTAAAGAGTTTAGATATATGTTGATTGGAGAAACAACAACAAGGATAACCCAAGAAGCAAAGGATTTTCTAAAAGGAAAGGGATTTTTTTTACATCAAGAAGATCATACCTACATGAGGTTATATGGCTCTGAGGGAATCCCTTTTCTTCTTTGGATATTTGTTTGTGATAGGTATTTTTTTTTTTTTGTAGAGGTCTATAGATAGTATAAATCATGGTCTATCATTTTTGAGAGAAAGAGAAAGAGGCAATTTATCTCATTTCCCTTTATTGTATCCAATGTAACAGTAAGAAATGACACCCACTTGTTAGAAGTTCCTGAAATGATAAACACATTTAATATGATGGAAGCACAACCTCTACAAGATTTTGACCTTGAGGGGTTTTTTCAGAAAATTTGGCATGTGTGAGATATAATAACCTTTTCATAAGGATTTTTGAAGGAACTAGTGATAATGACCCTAATACCAAAATAAAAAGGAGAAACAAATATGAAATTATGATTTTTTCACCTAGGTTAGTTCCAACACTCAATGACGAGCGATAACAAAACAAAACAAGGAAAAGAGGTAAAAATAAAACCAATGTTCAATCTTCTTCTCCACCCCATACACATATGAGTTCCTCCTCTACACAAAATAAACAAGAATTAAATATAAACAAAGAAGAGAATAATGAAGGATGTGTTGGAGGAGATGATGAGGATGAACCACCCCCTGTCAATATTGAAAGAACATATATAATATGTTAGAGAAAAGGAAGAGAATCTCAATAAAGAAGGATTAAAAGAATTTATAAAGATCAAGGAATGCAACCAATAGGGAAATAGATAGTGTTACTGTACCCAACTAGGTATCCCTTCAAATTGTTAAAAACCAACGAATTACAAAGGAGTTGGCCCAAGAATAACCAACAAGTTTTGAAGAGTAGTCATTGACACTACATAATTCTCATTATAATTAAGAAGAGAAAATGTTGCAAATACAAACTTCCACTTGAAAAATAAGAAAGTAACTCAAAAATGGAGTTTAGAAGTGGACATCTCAGGAATCGAACCCTCAATACTCCTAAAATGGCATAAAACTACTATATATTCTCTCACTCATTCCATATTAGAGTAGGAGTTAGAAAATAGCAGATGAAAAAGAATAATAAATGAACTTGAGGATGCATTTAGTCCCAAGCCATTGTTTGCAGAACCACTAGCTATTATTTCTCCAGATCAAATTCCTTGAAGTACACCAAGGACATCAATACAAGTAAGAAAATCTGCTAAATTGGTGAGTAGAGTTAGATTGTGTGTTGCAAAAAATATTAATAAGTGACTTAATATTATTTCACAAGCATGGGAATTTGTTCAAGCCCAATAAATTTGTCACAGAGGATTGTCATCTTCACGGAATATTTGAAAATGGACTTGGAACACGATGAATCTTTTTATAAAAATTTCTTTAGTACCTTTATTGCGTGGGTGTCTAGTTTACTTGATTATCATAGAAACCAACAATAGTTTTCTTCAAACCATAGAATAAAATAGTTAAAACAATGTCGGGTGGAAAGGATACAAATTTTATGAGATTCAATTGCCACCTATATAAATATAAATGAGAAAAGAAGTAGTGCATTCCTTAAAGCACTAGAAATTGTTAAAGACCTGGATGGCCCACAACTTATAAGGGATTCTATTATTATAACTAAAGAACAATTAGTCATGGAGTTGGGCATGATTAAAGCATCATGGAAAAGTGAGTTCGATGATCTCACTAAATTTATGCAGGGATGATTTTAGGGGCTAAATTTCGCTCATGGGCTAATTTTCCATGGTTTTTCCAAAAATGAGATTCGCTATTTTAAAAATGATTCGCCCAAATTCTATATGATAAAATTATTTTACCTTAAAAATCGCCAAAATTTTATAAAAACTATATAAAATCCTTAGAAATTTGAATATTTTTACAAAAATATCGCCAATCATCTATAGTTGGAATATGAAGGATTAGTAAGATTCGCCAAGGTTTCTACATTTTCAAATAAATTTCCATCCTTAAAATCATCCCTGAATTTATGGAGGATGAAATTAAGCGGTGTCTTGTTACCCTTGTAAATAGTAATAAAGACCACCTAACACCAGTTGAACAATTTCATTCCAAACATGAATAAATTGAAGAATAAATATTCTCACTCAAGTTTAAACAAGACATCACCATCTCACCAATGAAGGAATATATTGAAGAATGGCTCAAGAAATCATTGGCACAAATAGTTAACCCAAAATAACTATCAAGAAGCAGTTATTCCAAGGAGGTTCAAAGCCAAGGAATAAATACATGAAGACCCTAACATCGAAATTATACGAGAGAGAGAGAGAGAGAGAGAGAGAGAGAGAGAGAGAGAGAGAGAGAGAGAGATCCATCATTTTCTATTCCTCTACTATTTTGTGAGTGCATTTTATTTTGAAGCATTTCCCCTATTTTTGTCCTAGTATTTTATCATCCAACTTTATTAAGTGTAGTTTTCATATGTAAAGTCGATCCTTGATTGCATTTCTCCTTGTCTTTCAAGTTACTGATACTATTTTAATTGTTCCATGGGAGCCCCATACCAGTCCATTTGAATGAGTGCATTTCTTTTAATCATTTTAGTATCAATAATATTGTATTTTGCGATAGGAAATAACTTTATTTGAACTTTAACATTTATGAGTTATTATTTTTTACATTCATAGAGAGTTATTCCAAGAGTTCATAACATTTGTAGTTTCATAATTTTTTATAAAGCATAGAGATGTCATGTGTGTTTCTCCTATGCATCTTATGATTCTAAATAAATTAAATCATTTAAAGCTCTCTGGTTTCTAGGCTACCATTAGTCTTATTTTTTGTCTATGAGTCTTGCTTCAAAAACTATTTTCTCATTATCTAAAATAATGTATTTGATGGAATGGATGTAGTTATTATTTTATTGCATGTGAGATTATTATCTTTCTACTACAATTTATATTTTATCTGTTGGATTATTTTACCATTTGGTCCACTCACAAATGTTGATGTTATGAATGTATGAATTTATGTTTTGAGCGAGTATATTAAAAATTTGAGTCAGAAAGAGGAGCACCACCTCTATAAAAATGTACAGGGGATCTTGATAAGTCTTTGTTATAGAAAATTTTGCCTCACTCCATGCATCTACTTGAATGGCCTTCCATTTTCATCTACAGAATTAAATTCCCCTTTTGTGTTCACTCCAGAGATAAAAATACATATTTTTGTCCATATACGTGACCTGCCAGTTAGATAGCTCGTGTATATGCAGATTGCTCCACTACAACCCACGTACATCGATTTTGGTGTCAAAAATTAGAAAATATGTTGGTTTTACATGCCATGTCACGTGATGCATGATCCTTTACCTTCAATATACTAGAAATTCTTTGATTCAACCGTTCAATTCCATTTAGAGGCTATAAATTGAGCCATATTTCTATGTGGGAAAATCCCCCTAATCCGAGTCTAGCGACTAGGTAGAGCCTTGACACCATAAAAGATAGAAATGCTTCTATTCTACCCCAAATCCAACAAAACCTAATGACAGTTAAGGGAAGGGAGAAAATATCGAAATGTGTACCTTGAATCCTTCCTTTTGTTGTATATCCCTTCTTGTTGTTTTTCATTCCAAGATCATAGACCTCCTCCCAAAGCTGGCATGAAACAAATTCATAGAACAAACTATGACAACATATGCATAACTACCAAATTCATCTAAAGGGTTAGATATTCATGAATAACATTAATAAACATAAACATAAAGACATAAATATCTGGGACAAAGATTTTTCTCTTTTATTAATAACAATATTGGAAGTTACAACTTGAATCTTGCCTATGTCTCTCCATGAACCTCGCCTGTGTTCCTCTACATTGACTCCAAGTGCACTATTCCCGATATGATATCCTCACCACCAACATGCCAATATAAGGGAAAATGATGGATGGAAGGGAATGCTAAGGATTAAACTTAGAGAAGAATGCAAAAGGACTTGGAATACAAAGGAGAAAATTTGGCAGAGTTCTCTTGCCTCTTCTTTGATATATCCAAATGACCCCCCATATGGCCCCTTTTATACGGAGAAAATATGGTTAATTAGTTGTCAGAAAGGATACAAGAGGTAAAATGGTTAGGCAACCTGACATAGCCCATAAACTCCGCTCGAAAGCGCAGAACGTTTTAATTTTTGAAATTTCTTAGACTATACACGGGGTGTCAGGTATGCAACTAGTGTATGTACGTGCACTGCATATGTAGCAGGGCACGTACACCATGCCAAAAGTTGTTTTTTAAATAGGAATATCAAAAAAGTTTTTGGAAAATGTTTCAATGAATAAGACAATGTAAAAAATGCATGATAGTGGAATTTTGAGTTATAACATATATCCAAGCCTTGAGGACAATTTGATAATTCAACATTGAGATCAAAGATACTATGGAGAAATTTCACTTCATATTGAGTTTGCATCCCTTTGTCCTTGAAATTCTGAACTTCTTGTGTTCAACCCCCAAGCTCTTCCTATCTTGTGATGGAGAACTTCATTGACTCCTACTTATGAGTTTTCCTTTTCAGAGGATTGAAGTGGTGGAGGCCCAGCTGGAGGGACTTAGTTTCTCGATTTTGTTATGTGCCATTACAAAAGTTTGTCATCAATGTACTTTTGTTGATTACATTAATAGAAATATTATTTTCTCATCGAATTGATATCTTGCAAATATTTGAATTACTTTCCATGGGATTATTTGTTATGTATGTTAATGGATTATGCTAATTTATATGCTAACATTATATATCAATACCACATGCTTGTGTATCTTGGTTGTTGAGGAAAAGTTGTAAGTATAAATATTTGAGTCGTGTGCTCAATGGTGGTCTTCTTCGAACACCTATATGAGGTAGGATTCTATCCATCTCTTGTTAGTATTTAATTTATATAGGATATTTGATATTAGAATTGATTTCTAGGTTTCATTTCGTCTGTTGTGGTTTTCCCCTAGCCATAGAGAGATTTTCCTCATAATATAATTGATAACTTTGCTGGGGAAGTCTCCATTTTGGGGTATTGGGTGTTTTTTCTCCTTGATTTTCTCTCTTTTTTCCTAAGCTTCCATGTCGCTTGTTTCTTGACAACCCATATTTTTCCTTGCATATGAGTTTCTTGACTTAACCCTTGCCCTCGCAGTGTCATTTTTGGCATACGCGGGTTTTCCCTTGACATCTGCATGCATACATGATATATCTATCTTTAGGGAGTGTATGTTCCCTAAACAGTCATGTACATCATCTCTTAAGTATTTTTGGATGAGTTTGGTGTTTGTCGGGTGAGTTTTACTAGTTGTTGAGACTTCTTGGGTCCCTATTCTGACTGTTAAGTGCCTATAGAGTTATAGGAATCCATTTTGTTGTTGAATTTTTGGGTAAACTCTTTTCTTGTCATTTTCCCCATTTGTTGTCGTTGCATACTAGTCTAGTTAGTTTCTTCTTGGTATCCTTCCCGACTTGTCTCTTTTTTCTTGTAGTAGGGCCTACCTATGAGGTTGTTATTCATTCCTTGCATTTTATTTTTCAAAAATACAAAAATATTTTCTTTCTTACATTTTACTTATGACATTTGCACTTTTGGTTACTTTGCATTGATTTTGACATATTCAGAAATATTTCACTTCATTGAAATTCTAGAGATTACATTGTGGAAATAGAATTTAGAAGCATACCATCTCTTAGAAATTCAAGACTAGTCCTTAGCAATGTTTTTATATTTTCTTCTTTTTATATTTGTTGAATCATAATACCATCAGTTTCACAATCACAAGTCTTGAGTAAGCAAAAGCCATTAATATTAACATTGAATAATTAAAATTGATTAGAAACGATTTTATTTTTCATGGTACACAAACAAGTATAGGATCTAGGGCCTTGGAATAGGATTTTGTGAGTAAACTTCTCCAAGGCTATAAAACTAAATGTATGTGTCTGACTAGAGAGTGGTGAAACCCATTATATAATTGGTGTCCTCGGAAGGCTCCACTCACACCAGAGTTAAGCACAAGGTCACATGAAGTTGGTTGCAAAGATATCCCTATAATACCTTCCTAGAATCATATATATATATATATATATATATATATGGGGTTTTGTTCATATCTGGGGGTCTTGCTAATGCCTTTAACTCTGTGAGAGGCGGTGCTTTCGAGGTTTCAAGCTTTGTTACCCTGCCCATACAGTGGATCGGAATTGCAACTACTTGGCTGAGCATTTTTTATATCATGGTGACTTTAGTTGCTTGACATAGGTAGCCACATAGGTTACTTGCAGGGGTTATTCTGCAGGTACCCTGAGTCAGATAAGGGTCAGACATCACATATACTTTATGGAGGATTTCCTCTTTGGAGGGATCTGACTGAATGCTCTATGAATCCTACGAGGGTACTTATAACTGATTCTGACACCTCCACTCTATTGTTGTGGAGTCTCGAGCCCCTCTTGGGCGAGGAATACCTACTTTAGTTAGGGAGGTCCCTTTTAGCCATTATATCCTACTTTTGTGCATTGGCATTTTTCTTTATTAGGAGTGTGATCTCTGATTATTATTCAATGTTAGGATTTTGTATTGTATCTTGAGTTTTGAGGCATTGTGGAGCAAGACTAGCCTCCTCTTCGGTCTCTTCGTCTTTTGAATTTACCACCATGTCTTGATCCTTTATTGAAGCCTCCTTCTAAAAGGCATAGAGTTAATAAGTGTGGTTCATATATCTCCACCTCCTAGGCTCGTGATCATCCTACCATGAGTATTGAGTCAGATATGAACATCTCGGGAAGCCCTTTGAATCCCCCACCCTCTATGATTAGTGGGTTCCACTCGACTCCCTTATCCTCAGCAGTGTGGATGTTGAAGGCTCCCTCATCTAGTGCTACCCAACCCATGAGATCTTCTCAACCCATGAGAAAAAATCCTTTTATATTCCTATACAGTATGCTAAATCATGATTCTCAGTCAATACCTTTGGCCTATAATCCTTTTTCTTTTGGTATTCCTGACATGACATCACACTTCTCAAGCTTCGTTTCAATGACTAATATGAATCTTAGTTTTGGGTATGGGGGAACAATGTCTCCTTATGTTCCTTTCTCATTTTTTGGAGGTCATATTCCCCAATCGAATCCTGCATTTGGAGGTTGGAATCAGTGAAGTAAAGGCCTAATCATAGCTTCAATTCTCTAGGATAGAGTGCTTAGATGAGCAGTCAATTTACTTCCTATATTTCATCTTTCATTCCCTCTTCCTTCACATTGATTCCAACAAAATATTATTATGTAAAAACCCCCTCTATCCTCTGGTGTTTCATCTGGAGGGAGTTATTTTTATGGTATGGGAAACCCCTAGCACAAAGTTCCTTCATTTGGGGGAAATGTATATAATCCTTATCATGCCACATTTGTGGGTATGGTGTCCTTACAACCTTTCATGAACCAGTTGGGAGGAGGATACTATCCTACTATATAAGGTTGTTATGGAACAAGTTGTAGGTTGGGAAAATCCTGACCCAACCACAGAATGAGTGATACAACTTTAGGAATCCTACACCCAATGTCACCTTGATGTAGGTCATGCACTTCAAGGGTGACTAGGTCACTCTAGGAAGCCGATCTCAGTGACTCTAGGGGGATCTAGATGGAGATGGATATGGATGGAAATAAATCCCCTATAGTTCAAGTCTAAATGAAATGAAGGGTAGGGAGAGATTCATTGTAAATCAAGTAAAGGCTTCCCCACAGGTATAGTTATTTTCAGATGATTGTACCTGCCCGAGACACAAGAAAACACACCTTTCAATAGTATATGTTAGTTAGATCAACAAGTTAAGCATGTTGTACATAATTTGCAGAAATATATGACAGTAAATATTAGAAATAAAAATATACTATAATATTCTCAATAAATGCTAAATATCAAGTAGAAAATGCAAGAGAAAGACTAGTAATTGACTAGCTAAACTCAAGATGAAAAACCAAGATTCTTAGCATAAAAGATAAGGTTTTTGTAGACACTTGTCTGTAGAAAATTATATCATCCTTATGGATGTAACATTAAATTTATTACATAAATAAAATCATCCAATGAAATCCCCTCAAAAGTTTCCAAAAAGTGCACTAGGACAAGGAGAGTAAATGTGCAAACTTTGAGCAAAAACCAATGGTCGATAAGAGAGTTATTAAAGCAATCAGGTTAGGGTTTATGCATACCTAATGGATGAAAATTAAAACTTGTAATATTATAAATGTGTATCCCTTATATGAGGACTCCCTAGTGTCTATGAGGTTCCTAAGGCACAAGGAAAATAATCCACTTTGCAAGAAGTAAAAATGATCGAAATTCATGTTTCCTAGTGTAATATTTTATTTCTCCAATGCAACAAATTAATGACAAGTGCCTATACTATTGGTTTAATGGAGTCACAAGGATCTTAGATAAGCTACCTCCTTGGGGGTGTAATCCCTTTTACTCCCCAAGGAAAGTTTCTCTAAGCTAGGGTTTAAGCTAAGAGGGTGTATGCCCTTATACTTCTCTTAGAACACCCTTAATCAATGAGATGAAGAAATAAAATGGTGAAAACTATGGTGGGGGTGTATGCCCTTATACTTCCCACTTGGATCCTAGAATAAAAAATACTTGACTTGAATAAAATGATAACAAGAGAGTAAAAACCATACAAAGATCAAGAGAGATTCTAAGACGATCCACCATAAGAGCTAGAAAATGACCTTCCAAGGCTAGCACATCACTTCTTCCATTAACCATTCACAACCATAGCCATACACAAGAGATAAAAGAACTAAGGAGGCCTAAAATTTGAGACCAAATCCTCTCACAAGAGGAGAGTTGTGATTTGAAATGAGATCTTATGATCTCTATCTATACAAAAAATAGCCAACATGGCTTGTCCAAAAAATAAGGAGTAAAACAAAATATTAGGAGTCAAAAACCCTAATCGTTTCCCCTTAACACAATAATATTAAAAAAATCACTTAAAATTTCATCTTTTGCACAAATTCAGCCCTAATCTAGGATGATGTCACCCCTTTAGGGGACATTTTACCACTTTTAGGAGGTCGTTGGTGTTGCAGAAGCATGGAAGGGCCTCCCAAGGCCATGTGTCAAGCATATAAGTGATCTCATCAAGGTGACAACCCTTGTCTCCTCAAAACTTCTAAGTGAAAATGAGTGGAACCTCACCACCAAACCCTAGCCCCCAATATCATGATGTCATTCTCAAAAGTGGGACGTTTTTCCCATCCTAGGAAAATCATTTGGCAAGCAATGGGTGGGATATGTCATCCAAGTCATCATCAAGGTCGTCCAAGTAAAATGTCTCTCATTTGGCATGTGGGCCCTTGGCATCTAACTTGTGGGCTTGTAGCCCCATGGAAGCCCAAGCTAGGCTTGTTCTCCCAAAATTGTCCACCAACTAGGTCCTGCAAAGACAATTGAACACACCCTCCAAGGATCTCAATTCATAACATCATGATAAGTGAATCCAATCAATAAATAATCCATCTAAAAATGTGCATCAAATATTACTATATCAAACAGTTAACGACTCAAAGGCACTATGAGACTTTTCAAGCTTAATTATGGGAGGGTTGACGAGGTGTCCTATTGGGTAGATCTTCCCCTAGGTTAAGGAGAGCCTCCAAGAGGTCCCTCTCTAATCCATGTATAGTGTATGAGGTGGATGGGGTCAATACTCAATGTGCATAGGGATAATGACATACTAGGGGTAATAGTGTCTCATTCATGGGTGCCTTTGTAGAGGGTGTGGGGTACCTTCGTCCACAATGAATTTTTTCCAAGCCCATCATTTTCCTTTTATATTTATTTATTTATATTTTCTTTAGCACAAGGATAGGTTGAAGGTCACTTCCCTAGTGTGGTGACCAGATGGTGGAAATGTCACCCACAAATTCCTAATGGAAAAGAGAAGGATTGCTTGTGATGAGACCCCCTTTCTCTCAACCATGCAACTGAGAGTCACTGCCCTAGTTTGGTGACTAGATAATGAAAATTTAATACCACTAGATATCCATGTAAGTGATAGTTTCGCTCATGATGAGACCTCCTATCCTTCAATCTACCTTTCAGGCATTTATTTGTTATATTATGGGTCCCCTTTTATTCAAAGATAAGCGTTTTATTTCTTTCTTGGGTGAACCCTGGGCCAAGCATCTGGAAGGTTCATATATGGATTTTATATTTTACCCAAATCATATGGGCCTTTATCCCCTTCTTCCCATAGAATGAGGGACAACCCCTTGTTGCGTCAATACACTCTAAAATACCAAGAGATAAGGAAACATAGGGGAATAATGATGGAAAATGGCACAATGTCAACCACCAAGGTGAAGCAGGGAAAAAGGCATAATGTCCAAGCTCATATCATGAAATCTAGAGAAATCTAAGATACAACATAATCAAATGCCTTAGTTATTGAAATTATTCTCACCGTAATATTGAATTGTACCTCATGAAGCAATGCCCATTGTCTTCTAGAAGCCAACTGGTCTGGTGGATGCCATCTGTAAACCTGTGACCATCTATGGTGCTGAGTGGGTTTTCTATCTGTGCAAAGAGTATTATTGGTCATGTAGTTTCTTGGAACTCCATATCTACAACCTAAGGTCCTTGAGACATCATCTCCTTATTTATCCACAAAATGGGGATAACAAGGGCCATGGTATATACCAGAACTATGGATGGTCTGAAATCTCTCAAAACCAATCTTTCTTGGTGGCATGGGATCAGATGCCGCAACCTCGACTCCCTTTTCTGGCCATGCTAAATATGCCAGACTTGTCAAAATTTATGAATGACCCTGTGTGTCATGATCCTTCATACCCCCCCGTCCCCACCAATATTCCTTCTGACATTCCAAAGTTTGAAGGAAAGACTAGTGAAGACCCAATTGATCATGTGACTACTTTTCACCTTTGGTACTCATCTAAATCCCTTAATGATGATTTTATTTGCTTGAGGTTATTTCAACGCACCCGTACGGGGGTCGTTGTGAAGTGGTACATTGAGCTACTTGGGGGAACCCATGAAACTTTGAATCATATGGTATTGGTTTGTCTCAATCACTTCCAATTACCGGTTTGTTATGATGTCGGCCTTGAAATAATTTTGACTCTTCGTCAAGATAAATCCACACATATCTCTGATCATACCCAAGAGTGGCATAGATGGATGAGGTTGATTAAATCCTACATTCCTCCATAGTTTATGTTGGAGTGTTTCATCAAGTATTTTTTGCTTTACATTTTGAAGGATATGTTGGAGTGACATCTGAGGAAGAAGCCATATTCAAATCCCAGCAGTTGGACCCTATATATGATCAATATGAGATTCTTTACGAAATTCTCCCTGATGCACCGTAGTCAAACTATGATCCTAGAGAAAATCCCGGGCCTCATGTTGACGACATTATAGGCTTTGAAACTTCTAGTACTACATATATTTTGATGAACTAGTTGAAATATTAGTCTCTTAGCTAGCATGTAGTAGGACAAGCTTTGACTTTGTCCTCCACCACTCAGTCGTCAGATGTGGATTTTGTAAATTCGTCGTCAAAACCAAACGGTAACCAACAACCAGGAGGGAACAAGAGGAAACGAGGTAATAATAGTAAGGATGAGAATAATAATAATAATAAATCCAAGGATGAAAATAATAATGATAAATCGAATAATAATTTTGGTGAGGGAAAGAAAGAAACGAGGAATAAGAATATTTCCTATAAAATTTGTAAATATGATCACCTTACCCACTTGTGCCCAAAAATCAAGGAATCGTCGAGGCTCTTAGTGTAGCTACCCATTTTTCCCACTAACCCATTTCCACAAAACCAGAATATGGCCTCGGGAACCTCTAACACTGGAAATTCATTGAGTTGGAGTCAAAAACCCTTGGGACATGAAGGTGGCCATCTATGCATCAATATGGTAAAGTCTCATATTGATGTAGCCACTCGATCTTGTGATTATGGTCCTTCACATACTCTTTTAAGTCCAAATCCTCCTCCTCCCCCAGAAACACCCTTGTAGATTGATAAGATGAAACCTCCACCTCATATTCTAAAAGGAGTACTAAAGCACTCTGCCCACAATATTAATTCCAGAGCTTCCCAAAACAACTTGATTTTCGAGGATTTGGGCCAAACCCCATGCGTGATGTGGACTTTGGAGGTACTCTAGACATGTCCTTCACAGAGGAACACCTTTCTATATGTGTTAGGATCTCTAGACCTGTGTAGCTCAAAGGTTATTGAGTTTGATTTCACGGACGTTAAGCCTCGCTTACCTTACCATGTGGAGTACATGAAAATTACCATCAAACATACTGTAATTTATGAAGGTGCTTCAACATCCATGATGTATCTAGCCTATTGGAAATCCATTGGCTCTTCTCCCCTATCTCAATACATAACCATGTTGAATTCATTTTATGGGAATTATTTTAGTTCCCATGGGATCCTTCCCACTTTCCCAGTCCATTTAGGTGGAAATATTGTGGAGGTCAAGGTCAACGAGGTTGATGCGCCTCTCAACTACAATTTACTAGTAGGGCGTGATTGTACTTATGCTATGATAGTCATTGTGTCTCCACACTTTATTCTTTCCTCACGAAGGGAATAATGTGATGATTGACCAATTATTCTTTGTGAATCCTGGTCCTAATGCATCAGTGGGACCTTCACTCCCTATTATTGATAATTCTCAACATGAAACTTTGTCCCTGTGTTGGGATGTATTTCTCCTTGATAGGTACTTTCATTTCATGACACCAATTCAACATATTCATGCCATCGTGAATGATTCTTCATCGTCAATGAGGTATGTTCCTTTTTGACTTCATATTTCAATGACCCTTAGACCCTATCTTCCCTGACTATGTCATACGAAGGTCATTCACACATTGGGATGGAAATGACATTGACTGTAGTCGAATTTGGATATCAGGATACTCTAGAAGATATTGTTGACTCGGATCCTTCCTCCTTGCAGATGGACGAGGTGGATCCTATTTTAGAGCCCATATGGGTCGTTCAATCATCTTGTTCACATGATTTCCTTAATTTCCCATGCCTGGTCCTGATAGGCCTTGGGACAATATGCATCATCGATCCTATTTTCTCCTGGAGCTTGTTAGGATTGAACATGATGACTTTAGACCCACCCTAAGTGAGATGGTTGGTCACGCCATGGTTCTTTTATATACACATGGTATTTATGCCAAATGAAACATCAAAAACATTTCTCCTAATGTAACAATCAACACATATTGAACCCCTGGTAAAATTGAAAATGTACATATTAGTGCATATTGGTCACCTGAGGAAATTCATATCTACATCGATATCTTCAAATAATTATGAGATGTATTTTCTTGGTCATACGAAGAGATTCCAGGGATCGACCCCAACATTTTTGAACATGAAGTTAAAACCTATCTGAATGCTATACATTTTCAACAACTTCTTAGAGTTGCAAATCCTAGGAAGGCCCCAACTATTAAGGAAGGAGTAGAGAAGTTTCTCAATGCTCGTTTCATATACCTGGTTCCCTTGACCGAATGGGTTTCCAAACCTATTCCTAAAGATAAAAAGCAAGGAATTGTCCATGTATGTATGTATTTTAGGGACCTGAACAAGGCATGTCCTAAAGATAACTTCCCCACTCCTTTTATTGACCAGATTCTCGATGTGTGTGTGGGAAGCGAAGTATTTTACTTTATGGATGAATTTTCAAGTTATAATCAAATTTAGATCAAACCCAAGGATCAACACAAGATGACGTTTATTTGTCCTTTGGGTACCTTTGGATACCAAAAAATGCCTTTCAGTTTTAAAAATGTCGGAGTGACCTTCCAACATGCCATGACTTTTTCGTTTCATGATATTAATCATATCATTGAAGCTTACCTTTATGATCTCACTGCTCACTCTTGCAAGAGAGTAGATCACTCAACTCACCTTCGACTAGTATTTGAGAGATAGCATTATTATCGTATTCGTTTGAACCCTCAAAACTACATCTATTGCGTTAGGTCTGGTCATATTTTAGGATTCATAGTATTGGAGCATGGGATCATGGTGGATCCTATGAAGGTTGAGGCAATACTTCGGTATCCTCCCCCATGCAACATTCGACAATTTCAAGGTTTACAGGGGAAGGCTAACTTCCTGCATTGTTTCATAGTAAACTATGCCAATATAACTAAATGTTTCATGCATATTTTTCATAAGGATACTTTGTTCATATGGGATGATAGATCCTAGGAATCCTTGGATTCTCTTAAGAAAGACTTGATATCGACACCTCTGCTAAATCCCCCAGACTACAGTAGAGACACTTTGATTTATATCACTGTGTATGAAGGGACGGTTGGTATGGTACTAGTTTAGGAGCATAATGAGATCCATGAGCACATTGTATACTACCTTAGTCAAAATATGGTTGGTCCTGAACTTAAATACTCTCATGTAGAGAAGCTAGCCTTGGTCGTTGTACATGAGGTTCAAAGATTACAAAATTATATCTTACTTTGAAAAACTACCGTGGTTGCGGATATCAATCCATTTCAATATGTACTTACTAGGCATATCATAAAGGGGGAATATGTAACATCCCGCTCTGGCGCACTACCAAACTTATTCTTTCTGGACACTTGCTTGCAAGTGATCTGGGTTTTGATGATGATAAAACTGTTTCCTTCATTATGATGCGTTAAATTATATGACATGATGTGTTACTATCTTGAGGTAGACAGGTGCTGCTGACTCAGTTTCATTTAGTGTGCAGGGT
>ML782596.1:618254-657806 GCA_009831015.1 Picea engelmannii | reverse complement strand
GTGAAAAAAAAAAGAAAAAAGTATATGTTGCTATAAATCGAAGTATCATCACTTATTGTAATTATATGGAAATTTTAGGTTACATATGACATTACTTTATTTAGGGAAGATTTAAGGATATATGTGCCCATGTGTTAGGTAAGTAACATTATAGGTTGTATATGGAATTGCTTATTTTATATAAGAGGAAATTATGATTATAGGTGACGTTGTTTATGCATGGAAATTTTATATGTGGCTATGCTTATTACATGAAGAAGGAATCTATATGTCATTATGTTTATACGATACATTGTTGTATATGAAGGAGGAAAGTTATATGCTGCGTGATGAAAAATTTTAAAATTGTGGTCGTATAGGTTGTGCCCAATATAGTTATTATGATGGTAAGATCGTTAATATAAACCTATCTAGAACGTAGGAAATTCAAGGGGTGGAATGTGTTTTAGATTTAGTTGTCTCTCACGCGCAATGAAAGGATCAATGATTGATTAGCCGCTGGGCCTTTTTCTACTTGCGTTGATAAATGCATTGAAAACCCACAGAGTAACGCTTGAAAAAAAAATATATATATACATTTTTGCATGACATTTCGGTTGTTGTTGTCTTAATGACGAGGGTGTCACAGAATACAATAAGTGGATTGTTATTTTGTAAGAATTTGATCTCGATTTTTATTATGTGAAATCTAAGAAATTGCTAGTTTTTTCAAAATTGATGTCAGACTTCCCTATACTGGATGATGATATTTTTCATGATGATTTGTTCACAGATGAACATATCTTCCTTTTCTCATCTTCGGACCCCTGATATGGAGATATTTTAATATACCTTCAAACCCTAAAACTCCCCCAACATCTATCGTGAAATGACCAATGATGTATACATCATCAAGCTAAGAACTACCTTATTATCGACAACACCTTGTATCGTTGAGGGGTGGATAATAATTTGCATCATTGTTTGACTCATGAGGAAGTTGAAGATATTCTCAATGACTATCACAGTGGGGCATGTGGTGGTCATTTATCTGGGCTTGCAACAACCCAAAATATATTGCGAGCCAGTTATTTATGGCCTTCAATTTTTAAATATTGCGTTGAAGAGGTCAAGAAGTATCACCCTTGCTAGGTGTTCACTCGGAAAATGCGCTCACACCCAACCCCTTTTCACCCAGTCGTCACTATGGTCCCTTCAATAAGTGGGGGGTGGATTTCATGGACTTCAACTCATCTTTGACTGGGGGCACCAACATATTATCGTGGTCATGAATTATTTTACTAAACGGGAAGAGGCCATGCCTACCATTAAATCTAATGGTAAGAGTACAACATTTTTTATATTCAAACATATTATAGCCTAGTTCGAAATCCTAAAATACATTGTCACGAATCATGGAATTCATTTCTAGAATGAAATGATGACAAATTTAGCATCGAAACTGAGTTTTACACATGGTCATTCTTCCCCTTATTATCCCAAGGAAAATGGACAAGTAGAGGCGGTGAATAAATATCTCAATACCATCTTGCAAAAAATTGTCATCCAGAGTAAATCTAAATGTAATGTAATGCTTTACCCTGCACTTTGGGAATACTAAACTATGGTAAATACTTGCACCAGTTTCTCACTATTTCAGTTAGTACATGGCATGGAGTCAATTCTTCCTATTGAATGTGAAATCCCTTCCCTTAAGTTGGAAATTGAGATCCTACCTGACATGACCGATATCGAAGAATGAATCATACACCTAGAGCACATTGATGAGAAACGTCGGGATGTCTCTACGACTATCAAAGAAAATAAAATAAGTGTTAAGATCTAGTATGATAAGTCTGCTTGTCCCCAACAATACATTGAGGGTGACTTGGTTCTACTTTATGACCAAGCCAAATAACCATTGGGGGGAGGTAAGTTTAACCCCATGTGGCATGGTCCTTATATCATGCGAAGTGTCCTAGAGAAAGGAGCTTAAAAATTAGAATATTATGAGGGGAATGTGCTAAATTATCCTAGAAATGGGCTCTACCTTAAAAGGTATTACGCTTGAGCCCTCAAACGCGAGCGTGACCTTTGTATACTAGTGTATCTTAATGTATATACTTCTTTTTTCTTTTTCTTTTTTCTCTTGGCGTCATCGACTTTCTTATTGATTTTTCCCTTGGTTAGAAGATGCCAATGAAATATTTGGTATACTTAGGATTTGTAAATGGTGTCAGTCATCATACGCGGAACATGGCTTCCATCGCTTGGGTTTTATATTCACCTAAGGGACAGCTGGTGTCTTTAGGTAGAATTCATTTGGAGCCATCAACTAATAATGTGGTTGAGTATAACGTCATTATAGAGATATTACGTGATGCCATTTCACATGGTCTTCGATATTTAGAAGTTCGCCTACTTTACTTTGATGATTCCTATGGTTATGAATTTTGGAACAATAGTTTTATTACTTATAGTCACATCCCTAGAAGTTATAATCAAGTATCTGATGCATATGCTAATTATATTTTATATTGGAATTTGTCACATAACTAAGTAGAGAAAAAAAATTCATACATTCATCCATTGTAACATATATAAGTAAATCCAAAGACCAATTTTTTTTTATATTTCATCCTTTAAAGTCCAAAAAACATGGTGTCATAGTAAAAAATGGGGCTCATGCCCTCAAAATACATATATGGCTAGTACATTGCATAACCATGGAATCTATTTTTTTGGTGTCGGATGCATGGCATGTTAGCACACTATGGCATTTGCAAGACATCAGAAGAGTCCCACCCACGCATGGGCTACACCCACCACTTGCCTCTACATTGCCTATGGAAGATCCTCCACTTGAACCATATGAATCATGTACATCAAACGAGATAGGTTTGCCTGAACATTCTAGAGCACTCTCTCTGCATCCTCTCTTACAAGATGATATCCTTGACCCCTTCACTAATGTCATGGGAATCCATCTAGTCATCACAGACCTATGTTTGCATAACAATACAACTGTTAATACTTGATACCATACAAAAATATTTGCGTTTTTATTTTTCCTTTATCAAAATTGAAAAAAAAATAAAAATAAAATATATAAAAACCATTTCTTACTGATCTGTCCAAAGGAATATCCTAGTGGCAATGGCATGTCAAGGTCCCCTCGATAATTGATCCCTCCATATGAATAGTCATTTATGGGTATGACCTATCAGTGCCAACAATGAAAGAAATCATCATTTTAGGGGGTTGTAATCCTACCAACTCCTATCCGCCTCATTACCTCGGTCCACCATGACATGGCTGTATCGCACAATCTATGTGGAGTAATCTCTACTCTAGGGATCAAACCTGGAACCCTCTCAAATAAAAAACTATGCGGTATGGATGAAAACCTAAAGTTCTGAATTCTTCCTTGTTTGCAATCCATCAACTGGATCTTCATGTTGGATAGTAATGAGGTGCACCAATCATAAAAAATGGGTCTCAAAAATTCCACCACATAGAACATGAGTTTCCTTGATTCCTGGTGCAATGAGTTTGACCCTGATATCCGTGTGAGTACAAGCATGAAAATATTTAGACTTGGATTCTTAATTTCCCTGATAGGGAATTGGCTCCCTACTTTATATGTGCCTACAACAGAGCAGGTGGTGATGTATACCTCCATATTCATCCCACCTCCAGCCCCTCGTGCCTTAAGGTTCACCATATCTCCTCAGCAAGAAAATAGTTTATCAACATCTGGAGCAACCTCAGTTGAGCCCTCATTCCTTTGATGGCCCAAAATTTATAGATCCCACATATTTACAAATATTTTTTGGCCCTTACGTCTCTTTCTATTGTTGCATCCACATCCTCATGCTCCCTTTCCCTCAATTAAATCACCATCTTGCAAAGGAAATACCAATTTTTGAGTCAATCCTACTTAAAAACTTTTTTTTAGACTTGTACGCAGGATAACCTTATGACAGTTGCATATAAGGATTTCTATATGCGAGAAGGCTTCATTTTTCCCACGTACAAGAGGTTATGTATGCAACCTGACAAACTATCACCAGCGTACAACCTAGTTTCTAATTAATGACCTCTAATACTCAAAAAAAGGTGACTAAATCTAAAATGTAAGCCATGAAAATGTAAGAGAATGGGGCAGGCACTTACTTGGTCCAGACAATTTCTGATTCCGTTGATCATAGTTCCCGCAATTGTTAATGGAAGGTTGTGGGTAAAATGGCCTCAAAAGCACTATGTGGGTAAAAAAATCAAATGGTATGGTAAAAATTCTTATTTTTACTATTAAAAGAAAAATTTTACCCACTTTAAATAGTTTTACCCTATTTTGTTTTCTATTTTTGGCCTTATGGACTAATAGTGTACTGAAAGACCTAGTTTTAAGTGGTATGTCCAGGGTTTTTAATAGATTTTCAGCATCATATTGCCTGTTTTTGCCTCCAGTAGCTATATTTTTTCACTGACATATAGGATAAGTTTTCACCCCGCTTATCATTTTTGCATCGTCCTATGACCATGATTCATACTCCCTAGGTATAAACCCATTTCTTAGCGATAGAAAAACTTCTCACTGATACTAGAAGTGTCGTTATTAAGTGGTAGAGACTTACCAAACATGGGTACCCTAGTTAGAACCCTTTTCATCATTTGGTGCCCATGCAAATTGTTAGCACTAGAAGTCAACTGAAGACTACTATTGAGTTAAGCCTAGCACACCTTGTTTCAAAATGTTCAATAGGGGTTTTAAGATGGATAAATATTTTCTTGGTTTGAAAGGGAATAATGATCTGATTTGTTAAGATCACTTACCTAGGTGCAATAATTCAGGTAAATAAAACTAATGGATAGAAACTTAAGATTTTAGGTGAAGTGATTTGAGAGAAGGGGGAAAACAAAACTAGTAAATCCACCAATATAAAAACTTGTTTTTAATTTCCTTATACAGTATAAGAATAAACCTTTATCTAGAAATCATTCCAAAAAATATTTAAGGAGATGAAACACCAATGTGGCAAAGGTTACTAGAAATCCTTTAAAGCAACCTTCTCAACACAAAAGAATTTTTCATAAGCTCGTATAACATCAGCAAAGTTTTTCAGAAGAAAACATGAGGATGATAAACATTGAAAGAATACAAAATAACCATTAACTTGATTAGCAACTGAGGTATTTACATAGGAAATATAGATCAAAACAACTTTAGATATGTAATATCAAGCCAAAACATGGATTCGACCCTTTCTTCTTCTACTTAAAAAAATATATAGAGTTTTACATCAGTTTCAAACATTTATGATCAATCTGATATCTAGGGATATCTCAAACTAACTCCTACAATAGAAATAGAAAATAGAAAATAGTTACAAATTATATCCTATAATCTAGGCAACAACTTTGCATAAGGATAGGTCTTTGTTGACTTGATTACACCTACCTTGTACACTGTATCCTTCATGATATCCAACTGATCCTCTGTCATCCATCTGATCCTCTACCATTCACATGTTTGAAACACTTGACAATAATAGTTGACTAGTATGTATTTTCATCCACCAAAAAGAGGTTGTAATTCAACTTTTAAAGGGATATTATATTCTCTCTTCAAATTCCAAAAAATAATACCCTCATCATCTATTTTTTCCATCATAAAAATGCAATTTTGTGCTTTCTTCTACAAAATCAGTTGTTATAGGTGTTCTTGTAGCACCCCTATTTTTCCTGTGAAGAGTGTTGTGGGAACTTCCTGTAGTGCTCTTTTAAAACCGATCTTAATATCCTTCATGCCTTTTATTTCCCATCTAAAAACCAATAATTACTCAAAAGAATATACTACCTCAAGAACATGAAAACAAAAAGGATTTTGTCCAACATCCATCATTATAAGTCAAAAATTAGGGTTTTGCATAAACACTTAGGATATCAAATTGAAAATTCTCCCTGGAAAATGGATTTATCTACCTCAGCTAACAGATCCAAATTGTTACCTCTTGTTTGCTTCGATTCAGAATGAGTTATCATTCTCCTTGGTTTACCATCTTTAGATCTAATTAAAGGATTTGGGTCCTTCTTTCTCTGTTTACTCTTTTTTCTTTCTTTCCTTGTAGAAAATATGTCTTTTCCTATAGGAGCCTTTTTATTTGTTGTTATATCCTCTTCCTTTAGTTTCTTCTTCTCAGCTATGATTTTAGGAACCTTCTTGCTTGTTAATGGCTTTGAATTAGGGTTTGTAGGCTCTTCATCAATTACTATGACCTTATCTTTGATTGTAGGGTTGTACATTGATTTAGAATTCAATCTGAATTTGTTTTGTGGCCTAGTACTCCTTTTACTTACCATAATTTTATATCTATCAACATCATCTTCAGCAGAACAAGAACTAGGAGGAACAATCTTAGAAATAGGTTCTTCAACTTGTACAGGGTTTGCAGGTACCTCTATTGTTTCAGGTTCTTCAATTTCATTAAAGATCATAGGTTATGATAACCTTTTACTCTTTCTGATATAAACCTTTTGTGCATGAGGGAAAGGATGCCTATCTCCACCTAGTGCACGAGAAGATCCTTCACCTGTTTGCAAACTGATTAGATTATTCTCAACTCGTTCATCTGAAGTCTTCAGTCTAATATTCCTTTTATTCTTCCTTGAAAAAACAGGTGTACTTAAGATTTATGATGCTCCTGGCATTGGTTGAACAACTTTATCAGTCAAATTTTGGGCACAAGGATGCAATTCTATTTTAAACCGTGAATGGATCAATAATTGATCCCATGTTCTTTGTCGT
Organism: Picea engelmannii; assembly: GCA_009831015.1. Taxonomy (NCBI): domain Eukaryota; kingdom Viridiplantae; phylum Streptophyta; class Pinopsida; order Pinales; family Pinaceae; genus Picea; species Picea engelmannii. The sequence goes on along the minus strand of ML782596.1, from coordinate 651,019 downwards.
TTCTCCAGCTTTACTTTAACAAGTACCTTAATTAACCCTTGACGATAGATACCATGCAAAGGAGTCTTGGGATTTGCTTGAATCTTCATGGCCATTTTATTCAAGTCCCTCAAGAAATAATATGGAAGGCTTGTCCCTTTAATCCGTAGAAAATGAAGGAGGAATTATAAATGAAATAGGAAAATAGTGGAATAACATCATTCACATGTGATATGGCTCTTGAGAATCAGCAAGTCCTCCATCCATTCATCAACTATCCGGTCCCTAGGAATACAATTGGCCCAATTGGGATCTATGTTCTCTGGTTTCAGGAATTGATTGACATCTGATCCTATGATTAATTTGGTTTTGAGCCATTTTTCACCATCAATAGGGAGATTACAGGCTGATGTTATTTACTCTTATTTAACCTTCATATTATATTTTCAATTTGAACCCTTTGTCCATCCAATCCTTTAGAAAAAGAATGAGATACACCATAGTGATAACCATCTAATTTGGTGCAAAACATATACCAGCCAACCTGGTCAAATATATGTATGTTGTTCTTGTATGCTTCCATCATCTTGGGTCCTTCAGGCTCCTTTATGTCAATGTGTCCACTTTTACCCATTATGATGTCACGACCAAAAGACTAGATTATTTGTTGTAGGAGTGGGATATGTCTGCTATGTGGATACAGATATGGGATTTGTTGGATATAAGGAGGAATTTTCACTTGAATAACTGCAATTTGAATATTATAGAAACAAATAAAACACTAGGTAAAATGATGTTTTTTTGAAAAACTCCATCAGTGTGATGTCTTGGGTAACATATACTAACATGTGAAAGTACTTCCACCTTAGCATGTTGTGATACGAGTTGGGTACTTGAAAACTGACTTGAGTCATTCATTCTTCTAGGTAGGATGATCCATGTCTTCAAACTCCTCCAGCAACATGCGTGATCAGGAAACATAATGACAAGTGGAAGTTCCTGTAGCGCTCTACATAAGCTATCCTTTGGAATATTTTGGATGAAAATGACTTGAGAGTTTTTATATAACCATTGTAATCATGAGACATAAGTGAGACATGATGTATGATTCTGATGAAAATATTTAAAACTTTAAATGATGTCATAGGATAGTCCTACAAACATGTGAAAAATTCTTCCTTTCCCCTTTTACAAGACTAAGTATTTCTCATTTCTCTCGATATAACACTATTTTGACCCCCATTATAAAACAAATTCACCTTTACCAACCTAATGATGAGGATTTATAGCTTATACAAAAACAAAATAGAGAAAATAAGAGATGAGAGATGAAACTTTGAAGAACATAATAGGTCATAACAATGGATCCATGGGGGATGGATTTATTCCTTTGAAACTCCAAGAACCTTGAGTAGACCCATGCCTTCTATTCCTTTGAGATTTCTGCCATGTTTATTCTGTAGACTCTAACTGTGTCAACTCCTGAAATTGGGAAAACTTTATTCAAAACACATCAAACTAAAAGATTAAACTAATACTAGAAACTGAAAAAGGATAAGTCGTAGTATTTTTCCATTGGGATATGAAGTACCTATTGTCTAACTACCACACCACACTGATATGTACAATGATATTTGAGACGCCAACGAATTTAGTTAAATATTTTTTTCAGCAAATGCCCATTTACTAGGCCACCAAAATCCTCTTCACCTTCCAAATTTTGCAATAAGAAAGTGTTGTTGTCCAAGGCCTCATCCACCCTGAATGGACCCAACCAAAGAATTTCAAACTTCCCATGACAGTATTTTCTACGAGAATCCCATTTCTGAAACAAATCCCTGGGTAGCAACTTTTATTTTTTTTATTTTCTATCAAAAGTCTCTTTAACCTTTTGTTGATGTTGATGTGCCTTCACAAAAATCTTCTCTCTTTCTTGCTGCAATTCTACAATCTGAAAAATCCTTCTAATATCATCATTAGGTTCAGATTCAATTTCCTATAGAAAATTTACAACTTGAAAATAAAGTTGTACTGGAAATATTGCTTCCATTCCATATACAAACTGAAACGCTGAAGTTCCAATTTCTTAATGCCAACAGTCAGCCCAAAAATCATATTTCAACTTTGAATGTCAAGCCCTCTTATTGTATTCCAGAAGTTTCTTAATGATTTTGACCATACTTTTATTGGATGATTCTTCCATGCCATTACCCTGTGGGTAATAAGCAACATAATGCTTAAGCTTGATGCCATAGTACTCATAAGATATTACCATGTTAGTGGATTTAAAAGCTGTGGCATTATCTGCGATGATCACTTCTGGAAAACCAAACCTAGATAACATATTCTCTTCAAGGAAACTTGTAATTACCTTATCATTTTCCCTCCTTGTAGGTATAGCCTCAATCCACTTCGTGAATTAATCTGTAGTTGTCAAAATCCATCTATGTTGGCCACTAGATGGAGGATGAATTTCACCTATGAAATCCAAAGCCCACTATTGGAAAAGTGTAGACACTTTTACATGCTTGAGAGGTAACGACTTAATATTTTGTTTACTAATAAACCTTTGTCATTTTTAACATTCTCTAACCTTTTCATAGACATCAGAAGATAGACTAGGCCAACAATACCCAACCCTAAGTATCTTATATGTAGTGTACTTCCAGAAGTGATGTCCCCAACACAATCCTTCATGAGACTTTGTCATGACTCTCTATGCTTATTCTTCATCAAGGCATCTCATTAAAAATACAAAAGGGTCCCTCCAAAACAAAGTTTGATTATTCACAGAATAATTCACAACTTTGAGTTTCAGGGATATTACTTTAGACTTATCGATTCTTGGAGGATCTTGGAAATTCTATAGAAAATAAAGGATATCTTTGTAGCATTCTAATTCAACAATATTTTCATTGAATTGAGAAATATTGTTTTGAGGATTTAAATTTCCTGAATTGTTACAGATGTAAAGAACTCCCAAAGCTCTGCAATTAGAATCAACTAGTAGCTTAGCTAACCCCTGCCCTTTGACTAGCTTGGTAGGCTTGATTTCCATGTCATATTCAAGCAACTTAGCTATCCATTTACTTCTCTTTCCATAAATTTTTGGATGAGTCAAGATATTTTTGATAGCACTAGATGGTAGATATGCAATGATTTTTTAATGTAGCACATAAACTCTAAAATATTTTAGTGCTTTGACCAAAGAAAAATCCCACTTCTCCATGATATCGTATTTTAACTCAACATCCCAAAGTGCCCTGCTGAAAAAGGAAATGGGTTGTTCAAAACCCTCAGAATTTCTCTATAAAAGGGAAGCTACTAAAGTATATTGAGATGAAAAAGAAAAAATCAGGAACTCTTTTTCAAAATTTGGGCAAATTAAAACAGGTGCATCTGAAATAGCCTGCTTAATAGATTGGAAATAATCTTTAGCTTATGTTCTCCATTTGATCACATTGCCTTTCTTCAACATGCCAATTATGTGTTTGACTAATTCAAAAGAGTTGGGAATAAACCTTCTGAGAAAGTTTATCTTCCCAAGGAAATACTGGATTTCCTTCTTAGTTCTAGGGATAAAAATCTTTTGAATGGATATCACTCTAGCAGGATCAATTTTAACTCCATCAAAACAAATAATATGACCTAGAAATTTCCCTTGTTCTAAAGCAAAATGAGACTTTTTTGGATTTAAAGAAAGAACACACCTTCTGCACTTCAAAAATACTTGTCTCAAATGACATAGATGCTCCTCATCAGAGTTAGAGAATACATTAATTTCATCCAAATATATGACAACAAACTTATCCTTCTCTCCCATGAAGGTGATATCCATGGCTCGCTAAAAAGTGGCCCCAACATTCATCAAACCAAAAGGCTTTTGCACATACATAAAAGTACCCCAAGGTGTTGTAAAAGAATTCTTATCCATATCATTTGGATGAATAGCTACCTCATTGTATCTAGAGAAACCATCAATCATAGACAACCTACTAGATCTTACCACCCTCTGCAATATATGTTCCATTTTGGGAAATGGATATATGTCTTTCTAGGAACAACTGTTCAAATTTATGAAATCGAAACAAAGTCTGATTTCACCATTCTTTTTTCTCATTGGCACCAGATTTTATATCCAGTCAGAATACCTCAAGGGTACAATGATCTTATCATCTAAAATTTTCTTGACTTCCTTCTCCATAATATGTAAAAAAAGAGGATCAATCTTCCTTAATTTCTATTTAAAAGGTTTTACATTCTCTTTCATAGGTATCTTGTGTTGAATGATAGTTTCATCAAAGGTCCTAAGATCTTCATATTTCCATGAAAACATATCAATGAACTCTTTCAAAAGTTGCTCATATTTAGCTCAGTATTTTGCTGATAGGAATTTCGATAATTTAACATGCTTGGGATTTGCAGCAGTCCCAAGATTACAATCAATTGCATCTTCTTCTTTTTCTATATCAAGGAGCCTCACAAGAACATCATTATGATAAAAAATTCTTTCAAGAGGTACCAGATCTTTTGGGATATTATTAGTAGGAAATTGCAAGATCTTATTCCCAACAATCATATTATGAAAATTCAAATTATGGTTACCCTCATCCAAATCCTCATCTTGATCAACATGTATTGAATAAAAATCATCTACATCTTCAATGAACCTTTTGATTTCAAAATCTTCCTCAAATACTCTCCAACACTTGACACTATCTGGAATAGAAGGCATGTACCTAACATCTACTTCATATTTCATATTTGGGGGTAAAGGAGGTTTAAAAGTACTTGTTTCCACAACCAGTGAATCATCCTTCTCATTCTAATTTCTTGGAATATATATAATGTTAAAATATAGAAAAAAGACTTCAATGATGTCCCATACCTCATTTATGTATTCTTTCAACCAAGTTTTCTTTCTCTGATATGCATCTCTAACCTATTGTACAATGGGTTCAAAATCCCCATGCACCCTCATATGATGAATTTTCATTTCTTTAGCTGCCTTGATACCTAACAACAATGCCTCATACTTTGCAATGTTATTTGTTGTATCGAATTCTAACCTGTAAGACAGGGTAATGACTTCATTTTCAGGAGAAATCAACACTACACCTACCCTTGTGCCTTCTCTAGATGATGCTCCATCAAAGTATAATTTCCACAATAGATTTTGATTATTAGAATATTGTGGAACAACAGTTGGTTTATTCAAAGGCAAATACTGTTGGAGAACGTTATCAATATGAAATATAGAGGATCCCAAGTCCACATCAACTACATAGATATGATGATTTATATAATGGTCACTCTCATTGATAATATATTTCAATCGAGATTCATGATAAATTCTTCTAAAATCCCCTCCAAAAATAGGTATGGTGGCATAAGAGATATCCATTTGAATAGATACCCCAAGATTCTTACACCAATATATGGACAACAACATACCAAACCTAGGAGGGATATCAACCACAACAATATCGATGACTAAACTTTTGGTTCGGATTTGAGATAATCAAACAACTAGGTATTTAATAACCCCCAAGCATTTGAATTTTTTGGAATCAAAAGAAAAGAGATCATGGTATGCTTTGGTGATTTCTAACCCCAATTCTTCCATGATAACCTTTGACATAAAATTATGGGAGGCTCTTGAATCTAATAGGCAATTATGAAAGATTTTGTCATGAATGTTTAATGAGACATAAAAGGGGGAGTGGAGTCATCCCTCTCTTCTACAATTGGCCCTAAGACAATAGTGGGTTTTTCATATTGGATATTAATCACATCAATAATAGGATCTATGACAGAATAAGGTTGTAACCATTTCAAAATATGACTCCTATAAGAATTAGTTTAAACCAATTCAATCAAAGAAATGGGAATTTTGATCTTACTTATCTCATGTTCTAGACTGAAAGGAGATATGAGAACTTATATACTTCTAGGGATGATATTTTCATAGTTGGTTGTACTTGCTTCCTTTCAGGATTTTTGCTGCCTATCTGTACTGTTGGGGTAGCATATTTATCTTTTTGAGGAGCAGGTTTATAAGGAGCAGATTTGTCTTTTTGAGGAGAATATTTAGCAGGAGCTGATTTGGATCTAAGATTGTACCCTTGTCGATCTGTGTTACAAAGAAGATTATCTAGACCTTTCCCAACCTATACATTCAATGAATATTCATATTCATTATGTTTTAGGTGACTAAGAGAAATCTCATCTCCGAACAAATGAATATACAAATATTCATCTACCTCTTCAGCTTCTTGATTTTCCTCAATATAATTGTTCTGTAGGGTTGTCTGGATTTTATGATCATCATTTTTATTCTTATCCCTCTACATGATCTGAGGGTTATAAGGTCTTATATACTTATTTTTATTTCGATTTCCTTCCTGATGTGTATTCTATATCTATTTTTCCAATCTGAGTTTAGACAACTCAGATGACATTTCCTCCATCTTTCTTGACATGTCCTCCAAGGAAATCTTTTGATTTTTGGTATTTGATGAAGAGGAATTATATTATTCATTAGTTTTCCCTTATCTAACCTCTTCTTGAATTGTTCTGATGCTAGAATATCAGATTCAAATTCTAGAGTTGAATCTTTCATATCAACAAAAGTGGTTGATCTTCTTTCCCTTAGTAGCAAACAAAAATCAGCATCAAAGGCATTAGAATAAGTGACATTTTCTAATATTTTGGTTGGTCTAATATCATTTGGTATCTTTTGGTACATCCAATTAAATATCTGAGAGAATTCAGAGACAAATTCACCATTTCTTCTTCGAAGATTGTTGAATTCTATCATGTAATACAAGTCATCTTTCTTGACTCCCCACTTTCTCAAGAAGCTAGCATCAAGGTCTATGAAAGTAGTAATGGAGTTATCTTTTAAGTTGCTAAACCACTTCCTCACTTCTCCATCTAAAATTTGGACAAAAATCCTCATCCATACATCATCATAATACACTTGAAAATTGTCAACAAAGGAAAAAAAACCTATCAAATGTTCCTCTGTAGTTGTTTCCCCTTCATTGTCAAACCTTGGAAGGCACTTCATGTAATCATTTCGTGGGAGAGGATGGAGATTAGTTGGCAATACTAAAGGTACATATATTGTAGCCCTGATAGAATTCATTGGATTGGGTGGTGCTACACCTGCCATGGTTTGAAAACTGAAAGGATTATTTATATGTGGTGACTGTGGTGATGAGGGCTTAGGGATATTCACCAATTGAATCTTTGGAGAATACTGGAGAATTTCTTTAGCAATTTTTTCAACAACTAGTATATTAACTTGAAGGCTAAGATTGGGTTTGTTTTCTTGAATTTATTCAAGGATTGGGATATTTTCTAAGGGAATGTACTCTTCTCCTTCAAGGAACTAAAGTTTTTCCTCAGATTTATATCTACTCTTGGGATAGGGTGTGTAAAACGATTTGGGTTCAACAAATTCTTCTTTCCTCAAGGCAGATTCTTCAAAAGGAGGTAAAATTAACAACTTATCAGACATTGATTTGTGAAGGAATTTAGAATGTTTTAGGAATTTCGCAGGGTCTGAAACAACAGGAACACTAGGAGATTCTGGATGGGCTCTAGTCCCCTTTCTCTTTGGAGCCATAGTGTCTTATGCAGATTCACCAAGTGAAAATATATTGCACTCAACTTGTGCCTATTTATAGTTTCACCATCTACAACTAGATATATAAACTTTTGTTGTTCTACCCAGGGAAAATCCCATCATTTCATCCTCGACAAGGGCACCAAAATATGTTAGCGGTAGAAGTCAACTCAATACTTTTATTGAGTTAATCCTAGCACATATTGCTTCAAAATGTTTGATAGGGGTTTTAATATGGATAAATCCTTGCTTGGTTTGAAATGGAATAAGGATCTGATCTGTTAAGATCACTTACCTAGCCACAACAAGTCAGGTAAATAAAACTAATGGCTAGAAACTTAATATTTTAGGTGAAGTGATTTGAGAGAAGGGGAAAAAGAAAACCGATAAATCTACCAATAAAAAAACTTATTTTTAATGTCCTTATATAGTATAAGAATAAACCTTTGTCTAGAGATCATTCCAAATAAGATTTAAGGATAAGAAACACCAATGTGGCAAAGATTACTAAAAATCCTTTAAAGAAACCTTCTCAGCACAAAAGCATTTGTCATAAGCTCATATAACATCAAAAAAGTGTTTCAGAAGAGAACATGAGGGTGATAAACATAGAAAGAATATAAACTAACCATTAACTTCATTAGTAGTTGAGGCATTTACTTATGAAAGATGGATAAAAACATACTTTAGATATGCAATATCCATCCAAAATAGGGATTCAACCCTTCCTTCTTCTACTTCATCAAATATATAGAGTTTTACATCAGTTTCAAACATTTATGATCAATTTGATATCTAGGGATAGCTCAAACTAACTCCTATAGACCATGAGGGAGAATTTTACGTATATATATTGATACATAGAAATATAAAATAGTTAAAACTTAGATCCTATAATCTAGGCAACAAATTTGCATAAAGATAGTTCTTTTTTTAATTGATTACACCTAGCTTGTACACTACATCCTTCACGAGATCCACCTAATCCTCTATCATCCATTTGATCCTCTGTCATTCCCCTGTTTGCAACACTTGACAATAAAAATTGACTGATATGTATTGTCATCCACCAAAAAGAGGTTGTAATTTGACTTTTAAAGGGATATTATATTATCTCTTTAGATTCCACAAAATATTACCCTCATCATCTGTTATTTCCATCACAAAAATGAATTTTTTTTCTTTCTTTTGCAAAATCAACTGCTACAGGTGTTCCTGTAGTGCCCCTATTTTTCATGTGAAGAGTGTTGCGGGAACTTCCTGTAGCACTCTTTTAAAACCTGATCTTAATATCCTTTATTCCTTTTATTTCCCATCTTACAACCAATCGTTACTCAAAAGAATATACTACCTCGAGCTCATGAAAAAAAAAAGGATTTTATCTAGCATCCATCATTATAAGTCAAAAACTAGGTTTTTGCATAAACACTTAGGATCTCAAATTGAAACTTCTCCATGGAAAACATATTTAGCTTCCTTAGATAATAGATCCAAATTGTTATCTCTTGTTTGCTTCACTTAATAATGAGTTATCATTCTCCTTGGATTAACATATTCATATCTGGTCAAAATATTTAGGCCCTTCTTTCTCTGTTTACTTTTTTTTTTTTTTTCTCTTGCAGAAAATATGTCTTTTCCTGTAACATCCTTTTTATTTTCTTTTAGATCCTCTTCCTTTAGTTTCTTCTCCTCAACTCTGATTTTATAAACCTTATTTCTTGTTGATGGCTTTTCATTAGGGTATGTAGGCTCTTCATCAATTACTATGAACTTATCTTTGATTGTAGGGTTGTACATAGCTTTAGAGTTCAATCTGAATTTTTTTTGTGGCCTGGTACTCCTTTTCCTTACTAGAATTTTATATCTATCAACATCATCTTCAGAAGAACTAGAACTAGGAGGAACAATCTTAGGAATAGATTCTTCAACATGTACAGGGTTTGTAGGTAACTTTATTCTTTTATGTTCTTCAATTTCATCCAAGATCATAGGTTCTTATAACCTTTTACTCTTTTTGATATAAAATTTTTGTGCATGAGGGAAAAGATGCCTACCTCCACCCAACACATGAGAAAATCCTTCACCTATTTGCAAACTGATTGGAGTATTCTCAACTCATTCATCTAAAGTCTCCAGACTGATCTTCCTTTTATTATTACTTGAAACAACAGGTGGACTTATGCTTGATGATGATCTTGGCATTGGTTCAATAGATTTATCAGTTGGATTTTGGGAAGGAGGATGAACTTCTATTTTAAACCCTAATCGGATCAAGAATTGATCCCATGTCCTCTGTTATTTCTCCAACTCTACTTTAACAAGTAGCTTAATCAACCCTTGATGATAGATACCGTGTGGAGGTGTCTTGGGATTTTATTGAATCTTCATGGCCATTTTATTCAAGTCCCTCAAGAAATAATATGGCAATATCATCCTTTTAATACATGAAAAATGAAAGAGGAATCATAAATGAAACATGAAAACAATGGAATAATGCCCTTCACATGTGATATAACACTTGAGAATCAATAATTCCTACATCCATTGATCAACTATCCAATCCCTAGGAATACCCTTGGCCCAATTGGGATCTTTGTGCTCTGGTTTCAGGAATTGATTGACATCCCCTCCTATGATTAATTTGTTTTTGAACCATTTTTCACCATTAGCAGGGAGATTACAAACGGATGCTATTGACTCTTTTGTAACCTGCATAATTAGATTTTCAATCCAAACCCTCTATCCATCCAATATTTCAACAAAAGAACGAGCTACACCATACTGATAACCATCTAATTTCGTGCAAAACATATACAACTAGCTTGGTCAAAGATATGTCTGTTGTTCTCGTATGCCTTCATGATCTCAGGTCCTTTAGGCTCCTTTCTGTTCACATGTCCAATTTTACCCATTCTATTGTCATGACCATAAAACTAGACTCTTTGGTATAGGAGTGGGATATGTCTGTTATGTGGAGATAGATACGAGATTTGTTGGCTATAAAGAGGAATTTTAAATTCAATAGTTACAATTTGAATCTTATAGAAACAAATAAAATGCCAGGTAAAACCAACTGTTTTTTAAAAAACCCATCTGCATGACGTCTTGGGTAACAGATACGAACAAGTGAAAGTACTGCCACCTTAGCATGTTGTGATATAGGTTGGGTACTTAACAATTTCCTTGAGTCTTTCATTCTTCCAGGTAGGATGATCCACGTCTTCAAAATCCTTCAGCAACATGCGTGATGATAAAACACAAGGACAAGTGGAAGTTCATGTAGTGCTCTGCATAATCTGTCCTTTGGAATATTTTGGATGACAACGACTTGAGAGTCGTTATCTAACTATTGTAATCATGAGACATAAGTGAGACATGACGTATGATTATGATGAAAATATTTAAAACTTTAAATTATGTCATAGGACAATCCTACAAAAATGTGAAAAATTCTCCGTTTCCCCTTTTACAAGACTAAGTATTCCTCATTTCTCTCAATATAACATATTTTTTCTCCCATAATAAATATTTTTCACCTTTAACAACCTAATGATGAGGATTTATAGCTTATACAATAAGAAATTTAAATGGAGAAAATAAATGAAACTTCGAGGAACATAATAGGTGATAACACAAATGTTATTCCATAGGACCGAGATTCCCTTATAGTCCCAATATGACTTTATGTTTGAATCCCATTTTCTTACTCAAGATCATTCTAACTACTACATATGGGAGTCCCCCTGAATCTTGGTTAATCTTTTTTATGACTCCCAAAAAAATGAAAATATTATCGAGTGAACTTGTCTCTTTCACATTCGTTAAATGGTTTTAAAAGGATGTCTATTTGGTACAATTTTAACCCTTTTCTAGACCGAGTAGACTATTTAAAAAAAAGGAATACTCCAGTTGCCATTGGCTAGAAGAGTTTTCCTAGGTATTGTTTTATACTTTTTCGTTCCTAAGGGACTAAATCTATGAAAAAGGAAATTTTTGAGTTAATTTGTAATTGCATTCCATTATACTACTTTCATTGTTGATCCTATTATCATCTCTCACTTTATTTTTATAAGCCTCTTGCCTCATCAATTCTCATAACTAGCCAAGTAGTGCCTTCCATATATTCTTTTCAGCTTGACACCCTTTATCCATAGAGGAAACAACCCCTCAAGTGTCCTTTCCTTTCATTTGTTCCCTTTCATTGAGCATAGGTATATTCCATTGCTTGGAACAAGTTTATTACTCGTGACACTCATTTCCTGTCATGTATCATAGCATTTATTTGCCTATGAAAAAACAAAAAATGGATGGGCCAGAAAATAATATTATCTACTATCAACAACAGTCATGTCTCCTTTGAACATAGAAAAAACTGTTGAGTCCAATTTCATCCAAGGTTTGATCTTATCATGACCTTAGGAATCTGAGCGCATTACTTGGAGTGTACTCCTCTGACTGGTTATTATTCTAGTCCTTATGGAGAGTTTTTCGATGCCTCATGCGTCACAATATTTTTTCAATGATCATTGTTAGTCTATTATTTCTGAGCTATATATATGTCTCATGCTCTTGTTCAAAGGAATTTTAAAGGTTGTGTCAGCCATCCCTCAAAAATCTTGACTTTGCATGTCGGCCATACCCTCAGCGTATCTCAGAATCACATGAAGTTGTTGTCCTACCTTGCACCCTGGGCATAGTTTCATCATTGGTAGGTAACCTTGAACCCAACATATGACATTTCCTAATTGGTCGCTGACTAGGGGATTTCCCTTGTGTTTGATAGCAAGAAATATATTCACACATTAGGATTTGTGTAGTGTCTTGGATTCCATTAGCCCTATTGGTGGTTTCCTTTCCTTTGTCATTATTGTTCAATATTGGTTTCTATTCAAAGGGTATATTTAGTGTACTACTTGCATCTAGTGCATGCGAGAGATGCACATGGTCATTGGTTCATGAACATCTTATTCGCCTGAGAACCTCCTAGTTATCAAGCTATTTCTTTTCACGTCGTGTTGGATGATGAGAGATGCCTTAATGCTCTCCTTTCAACGAGTCTCCTTCCATAGAATTTAGCTCATCTATTATGGAAATGATACCTAGAGTCCTATGACTACCTAGAGGCATGCAGTCATTAGTGGCAGTTTCTCCTGCCATCGAAAGATGGGAATACATCAATGTCTCTTGATCAATGGATCTTCAAGTGTTTTACCTCAACACCCTTATTCACACGTATCAAATGTACTTGGTTCCTTGACACCTACTTTCATTATCGGTGGGTTGTCTCATGTTTGTTAACAGTATACCTTAATGAACAGTAATTAAACAAAGTCTCATTCTGTTCAAATTCAACTCCTCTATTCATGTAATGTAGACTTGCACCTTCGATGGATAGTATATAAGACATCCATTTCATATTGGCAGCACCCCATATTTGATGTTGTCTTTCATCAGACCAGTACCTATATGAATTCAATGATCATGGAAGATCACATTGTACTCCATTATATACAAATATCTTCGGTTGATTTTGAGACTAGACTCCAGTGTGTCTTGTTCGTGACTATGAAAACCTATGGCATATGTCCACTTTGTATTTCCTATTCATGGTCATGAACAACTATTTGATATATATCCACATGGATCTGCAATGCAATTTAGATTGGAAACCATGTGTACAAAGTCATTATGGATTGTAATATTCTCATGAGTAACTAGTACTTCCAACCAATTCTTCATTACTCCACTTCTGGGACTTATAATATATATTTTTCCATCACAGATACTGCTCTGACCTCACATATTAGGGGGCATATGTTACAGAAAAATTTTCCTCACTCAATGCATATTTCTTGGATGCCCTTCCATTTCCATATGCAGACTTAAATTCCCCTTTTTTTCACTACAAAGCTAAAAATACATATTTTTGTCCATATATGCAACCTACTAGTTAGACAACTCACGTATACATAGGTTGTTCCACTATATCTCGCGTACATCAATTTTGGTGCTAAAAAATTAACAAATATGTCAGGTTTCCATGCAATGTCACATGATCCATGATCCTTGAACTTAAATAAACTTGAAACACTCTGATTTGACCCTTCAATTCCATTTTGAGGCTATAAATTAAGAGCAAAGATACTTTGGAGAAATTTCACTTCATATTGAGTCTGCATCCCTTTGTCTTTGAAAGTCTGAACTTCTTGTGTTCAACCCCCAAGCTCTTCCTATCTTGTGATGGAGAACTTCATTGAATCCTACTTATGAGATTGCCTTTGCCAAGGATTGAAGTGGTGGAGGCCCATCTGGAGGGACTTAGTTTCTCGGTTCCGATATGTGTCATTACAGAATTTTGTCGCCTATGTACTTATATTGATTACATTAATAGAAATACTCTTTTCTCATCCAATTGATATCTTGCAAATATTTGAATTACTTTCCATGGGCGTATTTGTTATGTATGTTAATGTATTATGTTAATTTATATGCTAACATTATACATCATCACCAAATGCTTTCATATCTTGGTTGTTGAGGACAAGTTACAGGTATAAATCTTTGAGTCATGTGCTCAACGATGGTCTTCTTTGAATGTCTGGACGAGGTAGGATTCTAGCCTTCTCTTGTTCTAGCCGACATACAAATATAATACTATACATGTAATAATTCAATATCTATGGGTTAATAATTTGTTTATACATAACACGGGGCTTTGTCTAGGTATTAACATGCCCCTCCCCTTCAAACAAGTTTTTTTCTCAACACTTGACTAACTGCGAGTGTTTCTGCATGAAGAACTCATCTTCCCATGTTTCCTCTTCCACTGATAGTTTCTTCCATTTTATGAGGTACTATTTGATTTCTTGATCTCTAAGCTACTTAATCCTTGTTTCAAATATTGTTTATGGTTCTATTATGGTTTTCCCTTCTTCATTAATCTCTCGTAAAATAGTTTGGATTGGAATATTGTTGTTGATTACCTTCTTTAAGAAAAAAACATGGAAGACTAAATGTCCACATGAATATGGAGGCAAATCCAATTTGTAATCCATACTTCCAATCCTTTGAAAAACCTTATAGGGGCCATAATATTTGGGTGCTAATTTATTATCCTTGTTTTTTTGCTGAAGGGACATCTGTTTATATGGTTGTAGCCTAAAAAAAAACCCAATCCTCCACTTCAAATTCCCTTTCACTATTTTCTTGATATACTTGTTGTTTCATCCTATTTTGTGCCATAACCAAGTTTTACTTCAATAGTTTTACAACCTTGTGTTGGTTGCCTATGTTTTCCTCCACTGCTCTAACCTTTGTATTCCCTTTCTAGGGTGATGTAATGGATGGAGGATCATATCCATAAAGTGCTAGAAATGGGGATATTTTTGATGAAGTATAGAAGGATGTATTGTACCACCATTCTGCCAAGGGAAACCACTTGACCCGTTATGTTTGTTTATCATATTAAAAGTAACAAATATATCCTCCTACACATTTATCCAAAATATCAATTTTCCCATCAAATTGAGGATGGTAATATGATTTGTGAGCCAATTGAATACCCAAACAAGAATATAATTTGGTTGGAAACTTTCTAGTGAAAATTGGATCTCTGTAACTTAAAATAATATTGGAGGCTCCATGTAGCTTTTGATCTATTTCCATGAATTTTCTGGCTAATGTAATTTCTTTAAAAGGATGAGAAAGAGACAAAAAATGGACATACTTTGTCAGTAAGTCCACTACTACCATGATGACTGTATTACCTTCGGTTTTGGGTAAACCTATAATAAAATACATCGAAACTTCTTCCCAATGTTGACTTGGTATAGTAATAGATGTAAAATACCCAACGTATTGATTGTCTCTTCCTTATTTTGTTGGTATACCAAACACTCAATCACAAAATTTTGAATATCAGTTTTAAGACCTTCCTAGAAAAAATCCTACTTGATCTCGTGGTACATTTTCAGAAATCTTGAATTTCCTCCTATAGGAGAAGTGTGAAATTCCAGAAGGACCTTTTGATTGAGTTGGGAATTCTTACATAAATATAGGTGATCATGGTACCATAAAAAATGATTATTACATACAAAATTATCTAATTAAATAGGTTCCTCTTGTAGTTTTTTAATTATATTCCATACCTCTTGATCTTTCTTCCATTCTATTCTTACCTCTTCCACTGAATCAAATCATGGAATAGAAATAACACATAATGAACCTTATATTTCTTCTTCTTTCCTTGAAAGGGAATCTACCACAACATTATGTTTTCCTTTTTTGTATATAATTTCAAATTCATAACCTATCTTTGTAACCCATTTTTGTTTCTCTTATAAAGATAATAGTTTCTCCAATAAGTACTTCAAACTACCATTATTTGTTTTTACCTTGAAGTGTCTTCCTATTATGTTAGGGCACCATTTTTCAACTGCATGCAGTATGGGAAACATTTCTTTTTCATCAATGGGTTTGAATGATTTTTTCCCTTTAAGTTGACTTCTTTCAAAGATCCTTCCTTATTGCATTAAAATTGCACCTATTCCATAGTCTGAGGTATAAAATTCCATTATAATGTTTTTTGTAAAGTTAGGTGTGGCCAGGACATGAGTTGTACACATAGCCTCCTTAATTTTTTCAAAATATTTCGTTGTTTCTTCAGTCCAATAAAATGCTTCTTTCTTTAATAATGTTGTTAGAGGTTCTACTATTTGACCATAGTTCTTGAAAAAATTGTTGTAATATCCTGTCAATCCTAAGAATCCTCTAAGTTTCTTCAAAGTTTTGGGAATTGGTAATTCCATCATAGCTTTAATTTTTTTAGGGTCCAGTTTTATACCTTCATGAGATACAGTATGAACCAAATATTCTACTTCTTGAAACTCAAAGGCACACTTGGAAGGATTTTCATAAAGTGGTTGCTCTTCCAATAATTGTAATACTCTATCAACATGTTTTACATGTTCTTCCCAAGACGTTTTGTAGATTAATATGTCATCAAAAAATACTAGCACAACTTTTCTAAGGAAGGTCTTGAAAATAGAATTAATGAATCTTTGAAATGTTGAAGGTGCATTAGTAAGTCCAAATGGCATAACCAAAAACTCATAATTACCTTCATGTGTTCTAAAATTTGTTTTGGGAATGTCTTCCTCCCTCATTCTGATATGATGATATCCCAAACGAAGATCCAACTTAGTAAAGAATTTTTCTCCATGCAATTCCTCTAATAATTAATCAATGACATGAATAGAAAACTTAACTTTGATGGTAATTTGTTGAGTTGTCTATAATCTGGAAACATACACCATGAACCATCCTTTTTTGTAACCATCACCACTCGTGAAGAGAAATAACTTTGGATAGTTTGAATGATGCCTACCTCTAACATTTTTTGCATCATATGCTCAATCTCACTCTTCTATGCATATGGACACCTATAAGGCATAATGTTAGGTGGTACACTTCCTAGTTTGAAATGAATAACATGGGCATGATCTCGAGCAGGTAGAAGACCCTTAGGAATTTCCCCAAATACCTTGGAATTATTGTTTATAACTATTTGGAGATATAATGGAGTAGAGGATGTAGATGTTTGAACATCAAGTGAGCATAATTGTGCAATTACACCCTAGTGTCCATTTTTTATTAATTTTGTCATGCTATTAGATATTATCACCTTAGAGGGTTTCCCTTGGATACCTATAAGCTCAATTTTCTTACGATCTAAGGAAAATATCATGGAAATATATTGAAAACAAAGGGACATTGTTACCAATGATTATAACCATTGGACCCCTAACACAACATCAACACCACCCATTTGGATGGAAATCATGGGACTATCCAAAAATACTCCTACATGTCGAGCTTCATACTATGGAACTTCACATAACAATTTATGGTACCTACATATGCAATAATTACTTGAAAATCTGGTGTGGGGTATACAAAGTAATTGGTGTATTTTGATCATTTGTAATTGATGAAATTATGGGTGCTACAAGAATCAATCAATATTGTTACACTTTTCTTTTTGATGTATCCTTATATATTCAGGGTTTTTGGAGTATTGATTCCAACCAATGCATGAAAAGATATTATTGGACTAGACTCTTATAGATCTGTCCCTTATGATGGTTCCAATTCTTGATCTTCTTTATATTCATAGTCAATATAGAATAGTTTCTTCTCACTGCATTTATGCCCTTTATTGTACTTGTTGTCACAATTGAGACATAGTTCCTTTTATATTCTTTCATCCATTTATTGATGTGTCAAACTTATTAATGGCCACCCTTCTAGTAACCATATTTTTGTTTTACACTTTCCTTTCCATATTGAAAGTTTCTCTATGGATTTAGGTTCGAAGAGATGCACCTCATGTTGAATATTCTCCTTTAAAGTTCCCATAAAGATATATAACAAATTATCCTTAGGAATGTTCTTTACCCTCAGACTAAGCTTTTGGAATTATTGAATGTGTTATGTAATTGGACCTTTTTGCTGAAGATTTATCAATTTACTAAAGAATGTATTTCTCTTAATATCCCCATAATGTGACATCAATTCATCCATAAAAATGAACCAAGCGATAATATAAATTTTTTTTCTTTCACAAAGACCTTGATAACAAACAAATTGATCATTTTCTAAATACAAGGATGTTATAGGGACATTTTGTAATCTTAGTGTTTGGTGTAGATTAAAGAATTGCTCCATCTGGAATATCCATGTTATAGGATCTTTAACATCAAAATTCCTCATATCGATCTTTGGAATGAAGTAGTTCCTTGGTGTCGACTTGAATCCCTAATTAAGTGGATATTGGAGTAATAAATTATCATGATCCTAGTATTCAATATTTTTTCTCTCCAAATGTGACAAAATACTCCTCATATGTGATTAAGTCTCAACAACATTTTTCTCCTTATTTTCATGATTTCCTTGGATATCCATATCCATATTAGGGATTTTCCATAATATAATTGTTTCTATGGATTTTTGAATTTCATTCATCTTATTTTCCATTTGATACATATTTTCATCAATTTTATTTTCCATATGTGCACTATTTTCATTCATCTTTTTTTCCATATGTTCCCAATTTTAATTCATCTTCTCTTCCATCTTTTTTTCCATCTCTTTCCTATTTTCATCCATCTTCTTGTCTATTTCTTCCATCTTATTTTTAATTTGATATTCCATTTCCTTTTTTACGGATTCTTGAGAACATGCTAAATCCACTAGTTTCAACATACTACCATTCATTTCATCAACTTGATTTTTAAATTGGACTAGCCTATTTTCAACGTTTTCATTTTCTTCGGAAGTGATGTTTTAGTTTTTATGAGGAGTACTAGTATTTGTTATTTTAGAACCCTTTTCCATGTGAAAAATTAAAATTTCTCCTCCTTTTCCTCTTTATCAAAAAATTTGAATCACCAAAAATATATCTTCCAATAAAACATTATGCCAATTGTAAGTTACGTACATTTTAAACCATTAATTTGGAGTATGACTGGATGGATGAACTTTGTCTTTATATATATCCAAACTTTATATTGGGTATGTGCTACATTATTTGCATGTGTGTAGGGGAATGTGTCAGATTTGAAAATAGTGTCTAAAAATCCCATCACCTATCCCAGGGGGGTCAAGATTGCCCCCCCTGGCTACACGAAGAATTACGATCCTAGCGCTAGCTTAAAGCCGAAACTTGTGGGGCAGTGCCACGAAATTTGGTTTTTGGGTAGTTTTTTCTATTTTTAGCAGGTTTCTAAATTAATATTGAATTAAGAGATTCAGGTTTTGGTAGCTGCAAAATACCTAAAATATTGTATATATTGTATTGTGAATGTTGAAATTATTACAATGAAGAGTTGAGAGGTGTGGCATCAAGGAAGGTTGGTTTTCTCCCTGTTAAGGGTTTCCAACGTAAATCTCTGTGTACTATGTTTATGAGCCATTGATTAATTTATGTTTTTCTTAAGAACTTGTATTCATTTCTTTACTTCAGAGGTTTAAAAATTACACTTTTAAAACTTATAAGTATGAAATTTTGGCCTTTAGTACTCTTATATGACTTCTTAAACTCCTGAAAATTTCACAGTCTAAACCTTCACTGATAAAAATTTATAGACAAAATACCAAAATGTCTTGTTTAAGACTAATTCTAGGATTAGTAAATAACCCAAACTTCCACAAGTTATATTTCACAAATTATAATGATTCAAAATATTGAAATTTTTTTATATGGAAATCACTATGTCTCCTCAGGATTCTGAAAATTTTAGAGTCATAAACTTCATGAAAAAAAGTTACAGTGAAAACTCCAAGATGTCTCTTTAAAAATTGATTTTAGGATTAGTCATAATCCTTGCCTTAAATGGACTATATATAAGAAATTGTAGAAAAAAATAATCTAAAATTTGTACCACCTCTACTAGGTGATGTTGCCTCAGTATCCACGAAATTTCTTGGTATGAAACCTCCCAGAAAAAATTATAGCGAAAATCTCAAGATGACGCGTTTAAAATTGAATTCAGGATGAGTCAAAAACCCTATATTTCATAGGTTATATCTCCAAAATCATAACATCCCATAAACTAAAATGTTTACCATAGGTAAATTGATATGTCTTCTAAGTAACCTCCACATTTCGCTATATGAATCAGCCCAAAAGAAAATTTATAGTGAAATGCTAAGATGACTCGCTTGGAGAAGAAAAAACCTCCGATCAATGCTTTGATACCAAATGTTAAGATCCAGCACCTTAAAAATGGAAATAATTCAATGAATACAGTCCACTTCAAGGGGGAAACCTCCTTGTACAATATATTCAATTCATAATAAACTATGAGATGAGATAAGTCCCCCCTAAGACTAGGTATCATCAGTGTGTGTGTGTGTGTATAGGAGACAAATGGTACAATTATAATGAAACGACGCAATGAAGGGTTCTAGCTGAAATAAAAATACAACACTATAAATGTAATAATTCAATCTAGATGATATCCAATGTACACCCTGCTACATAGTATATACCATGTCTAGTGGTACAATTTACTTATCAAAGGATGTGCTTGGAAGCTTTCCAATGTAACTCATGTGAATCCTTCATGTATATGGAAATTACTCCTACTCCATATGATATGTTCAATTAGGAGTGGGTGAGATAAAGGAGACTCCCCACTAGCTGAAGGTACTTGATACAATCGACCAATGGTGTATCCCCACCATCTTATATCTTCATCCTAGATAGGAAAGGTGTGGTAGTTGGCTTGCAGACAGTCATGTTCAATCTAACCAAGATATCTCTAGCATAGTTTGATTGAGAAAACTTTATTATTGAATCAACTTGGATGATTTCAATACCAAGAAAGAAGTGTAGTGGACCCATGTTGGTCATGGAAAACCTATATTGCAAAACATTGTTTACTGCAACAATGGTTGAGACCGAACTTCCTGTGATTAGTAGATCATGTACATATAATACTATAATCAATAAAGAGTCATTGTTTCTCAACATATAAAAATTTGGATAAGATTTATAGCGAATGAAATTTTGAGAGAGTAAGTAAGAGTCCATTTTGACATACCATATCTAGGTGCCTTCTTGAGGAGATATAGTGATTTCTTGACTCTTCAAACTAGTGATGAATTTTGTACATACCCTTATGAATAATCCATGTAGATTTCTTATTTGAGATCACTGTGAAGAAAAACATTCTTCACATCCATTTGGTTAACCTCACACTTTATTTTTTTTGTAATAGTGAGAGACAACCGAATGGAATCCATGTAGGCCACTGGAGAAAATGTTTCATTGTAGTCGATCTCATGGACTTGTTGAAAACCTTTGGCCACCAATTTTTTTTTTATCTGCTCACAAGTCCATTTGTTCCTTTATTTTTTTTATAGATCCACTTGTATTGGGAAAGATTTCAATCCAATGGAATTGTAACCAAATCCCAAGTTTGGTTCTCGATGAGGGAGTTTTACTACTCATCCATGGTTGCTTCCCAGTAAGGATTCCCTTCAGCCTTTGCATAGGTCTGAGGGTTTGATTCTAGAACCATGTATAAATTCATGGGAATTATTTTTTTTGTGTTTTTGAGGGAATCTTGAGCTTGCTCAAATTGTGATATCGTCCTCCTTGGATACACAATATCACCCACAAGTTCACCTTCTTCCCATAGGGTGGACTTGCCCATTTGGGTCTTGGATCTTGATTGTCACATGCATGCTCATGTTCTTCTAAATAATATTCATAAATTAGATCTGAAATTTGATTTGAGTGAATGGATAAATCATCTCTTTGATATTATACAAGAGGAAAAAAAGAAGTGTTTTCATGTTATTCCTAAGATGCATGCAGGGGACTTTATTCAAACCATACATTTTTTTC
This sequence comes from Picea engelmannii, assembly GCA_009831015.1. Classification (NCBI taxonomy): domain Eukaryota; kingdom Viridiplantae; phylum Streptophyta; class Pinopsida; order Pinales; family Pinaceae; genus Picea; species Picea engelmannii. Next base: position 628,994 of record ML782596.1, on the reverse strand, counting down.
AATGATAACCTTGTTTGTTGAAATATATACCATTCTTTATCCCTTGAAAACTTTGGGATAACCCAAAAAGATACATTTTTGGCTTTAAGGATCCAAATCCTTCCTCTTTTCTGAAGGGATGCGAGTCCATGCATGAAATATAAATATGTGGAAGTGTGTGACTTCTGGTTTCTTTCTGCTCCAAGCTTCAAAATGTGTTATTTCTTTTAAATATTTGCAAGGAGACCTGTTTTGAATGTAATTGGTGTTGGGTTGATATAGTGGTGTAGATTCCTCAACATTTAATTATCATGTCGAGTAAGTAAACTTATGAGACACGGGAACAATATGTGCATAACTAGTCTTGAAATTGCCTAAGAACTACTAAAATCAAAGTAGTAAAATGCTAGAATCACAAATAGAAATTGGTTCTTTTAGTCATGATCACTCAGACTTGAATGTCTATGGTAGGGAGTCAAATAACAAGTAAATCATTCAATGTCAAAGTATGTCTACTTGCAAACACACTTTTTTTTATCCAACCAAGATTAAATGCCAACAAAGTTTATTTTGAAATGTGATTTAAAAGGCTAAATGAAAGGTAAACTACAATAAGGAGATGAATTGATAAGAAAGATAGAAAGGAATTGCAGACATAGTTCAACTCTGAGGATATTTGTTTGATTATTTTTTGTATGGCACGATAGACGAAAGATCAATCAATCATTTTTTTGTCTTTAACATCAATATCTGGAAGAATCGTGAATCACATAGTCAAAGTAACATTTCCTGCAAATTAACTAAAATGAATTCTTATCCTACAAGAAAATGAAACAATGCATGTAACTCTACAGGAAATGAATGCAAGTAATGAAATTTTTTTCTAAAAAAACTATGAAAGTACAACACATACTAGGGGGCCCTCTTAGAGTGTGTTGATAAGGAAAAATCAGACTATAGAAGAGATTTTAACTCATAAATTAAAGGCCAAACTCCATTATAGTGACTCTTCACTATAATTTCAAAAATTACAAAGGTTCCAATGCATAATCATAATATTCTCACCCCCTAATTGATATTTTATTATTCCTTGTTGAAATATTTATAAAAAATATTAAATGACCAATTTCCCAATCCTTGGAACTAACCAATTAGATCCAAGTTGGATTTTACAAATTAAGAAAATTGAAAACCGGTCGCAACAAGAAAATATGGGAAATTTTATTTTAAATAAATTATCATACATCCCACATCATGCAATTTGTGGGAATCTATCACGTGTCACGTAAATGACTCTATTCCAAAAAAAATCAATGTCGTGGAATTTTTTTATTCATCCTCATCGCTCTAGAAATAACCTCTAAATATCACTTCCTGGAAATTGTATATTACACTCTGTTTTCAAAAATGAATTACATGAAAATTGTTTATATTTTCATTGTAGCATTTAGAAAATATTCTCCTTGATTCTCTGGATTCGATCCTTGATATTATGATAGAATTATCCTCTTTCCTCTCTCCTGGCATCGAATTCCTGATTCTGTGAGTGAATTAGTGGATTTACAGCTAGTTCTACGAATTTCCTATAATAATTGCCTACCAATTTTGACTATTGTTGATCAGGGGGTTCCAATTTATATGTGAGTGGTGGAATAGGTAAATCACCATATATTTATATTGATTAAATACCTCCGAGTGGAATTTTCCCTTATGCATGAGTGGAAGTATGTTAATCACCAATTCCTGTAATAACTTGTAAAACAAGTTAATTCCTGTAATAATTGAAACATGGGTGATTTTGCTACAAAAATATATCTTAATACCATTTACAAGTAAAACTAAGAGTTAATCTCATAATAACAACTTATTACCTGATTCAATGCTCATTATGCCATATATTAAGTGAAAATGGGAAAAAGTATAGGTTGTGAAGTCAAAATTGGAGGTCAATGGGCATGGTGAAAGGATCAAAACTAGCATGCAACATGTGGCATAGTTAATTACTTCATCCCATAATCATAGATGATTTTAGGGGCTAAATTTCGCAAATGGGATAATTTTCAATAGTTTTTCCCCAAAAAAGATTTGCCAATTTCCATTTTTTCTAAAACTTATTTCCCCAAATTCCATCGAATAAAATTGTTTTACCTTAAAAATAGCCAAAATATTATAGAAACTATATAAAATCCTTAGAAGTTTGAATATTTTGACAAACGTATCGCCAGACATTTTACATTTTGCATATTAAGGACTAGTAAGATTAGCCCACATTTCTACATTTTAATATAAATTTACATCCATAAAATCATCCCTGCCCATAATTTTGATGGAAGAGCTCTTACATGTAACATGCAAGTAGCCATCTCTTTCAGGGACCGATTCTTCCTTTGTGCTACCTCATTTTTATGTGAAGTATATGGATTTGTGTGCTACAATTATATACCTACTTCACCAAAAATATGTTGGACATCCTTTTTTATGTACTCCCCCCCATTATCTATATGAATTATCTTCTTCATATTCCAACACTAACTCTCTGCATGTTCTTTGAATTATTTTAGATATTCAAACACTTCATATTTTTTCTTGAGAAAGAACACCCATGTGTACCTTGACCAATCATCAATAAAATTCAACACATATTCGACCCTATTGATGGAAGGGTGAGGCAATGGCCACATGATGTCTTTGTGGACAATATCCAACCGAGAGGAGTCCCTCCATGACTTCCGCTTTTCAAATTTCTCTTGTGGATGATTTCCAAGAATGCAGCTCTAACAAACTCCATCAGATTATTCTATTTATGGAAAACCCTTCACCATCCCCTATTTGTTGATCTATTGCATGTACCTAAAATTTAAGTGGCCAAAACTTTAATGCCAAAGTCTATTATCATCATTGGCATGAATTAGTAGCAATGTAGAATATTATTTAGAAACAAATTTAGAGAATGTGTACAATATAGACTGATGATTTACCTCACCTACAACAACTTGAGAGTTATCTTCCATTTCAAATATTGTCACATAATTATATGTGAATTCAACCCTCTTTCATGTGTCTTAATTTTTAATTTGGTAAACAAAGAGTATATTTATGAAGATTTCTGAAACATGCAATAAATTATTTCAAATTCCATTTTTAATATCTACTCTCCCTTGTTTAGATACTTCTACTAGAGAGCCATATCCCATTAGAATGGGAGGACCCATGCGTGATTTTAAATATAAAAGGACATATAGTGTGGCTTCCATGTGGTGTGATTCTCCTTGATCAATTATCCATGAATTTGGTGAGAAATTAATAGCTATCAATTCATGTGCATTACCTCAATTTTCTGATCTGTTGGCTCCAAGTTTCTTCTTTGCATTTTCTAGTATGCAATCCCCAAGGTTGTTTTTTTGTATCACTTGAGCCATAATATCTATAGTTTCTTCATGCATGCATTCTCTGGGTGATAGACACCATTGTAGTAATTGCATTCAATATTTTCCTTCTTTGACTTTCCAACTTTGGAGCTAGAATATTCCTTAGTGGGTTTGAATTTTCCTCCCATTATTTGATTAGTGTTTTCCTTTCCCATTGATTAATTATTTGAATTGGAGTTACCCTTGTTGCTTTCATGAACATAAAGTGCATGAACTTTGGAGTTCTGGAGAACTCCCATCTTTATGAGATTGTATTGTTCATGTATACAGGATTCAATAAATGCATCCAACGGAGTACCCTGGACCCAATACTCTGGATGGTGTGAAATGTAGAGATGAAGACCAAGTATTCTAGACCCAACTTTGAAATAATGGAAATGATTATATTATCTATTTGGGTTGATTTATCTATTCTGCATTCTTTGAGTTGAAGTAGAAATGCATTGAACCTTGTGAAGAAGTCTTGAAGATTCTTGTAATTGCTTGAATTTAAGGAGATTAACTCATTCTCTAGAATATGACCATGCATTTCATATTTATTTCCGAAGAGGCCCTCTAGAGTAGTCCGTACATCATTTGGAGTTGTATATTATTCAAAATGGAATAATAATTCAAGGAGAACTAGATAGGCAAAGAATTCCAAAAGATTCATCCATTCAGTTGAAATATTTGGGTTTTCCAATTGTGAATGTGGATTTGTTTCTATTTCCATAGTGATTCTATAGAACCCTTTACTTATGAGAAGAAGTATCTTTGGCTTCCAATAAAAGTATTTATATGGGGTTAGAATCACTGTCAGAATAAATTCCATCCTCTATGGTCACTTCAATATTTTATACCTACAATAGATAATTTGTGCACCTTCTTCCTAGCTAATGTGGGCTCTAATACCATGTGAAATTGGAGTGAAACCTTCATAGATAATATAGATAGAAATAATGAACAAAAAACATGCAAAGTTGAGAGAAGAATCAAAGAGAGAATGAAAATAATTGTATTCCACAATGAATGAATGGAAAAATCACATGTAATATACTCTACATGGACAAACTAATTCACCACAGTAGTATTCTAGAGAAATGTGGACATACACTGACATAAACTCTAGTAAACTACCACATATTCGTATTTAAATGACTATGCAATCATTAATTAACTAGATCACATGAGTGGAGTGGAGAGAATCTCATTCATGCACATATGTAGTGCTCTCCTAGCCTCATGCATGTCAAGTGTGCCCTCCATGTGATGATTCCAAGGTGAGCATGCAACAATTGTTGATGATTCCAAGGTTGTCATGCAAGACTTGACTTCACTATTATAATTGAGGTACAAGTGAGTAATAATTGAAGAGGAGGTGGCTCTCTTGCTTATGGGATAATTTTATCATCTAGGGGAGAATATATCAGATAATGGGAGACCAAGGGGTTCCCTCAACATAGACTAATGAACTTAGGAAAATACTATGTAGGTGTGTAATATCCCCAATAATATCACCCAAATAAACTTTGTTATCCACTTTCACTTCCACTTTAAATAGGGATTGGTGTTAAGCCCTAAATATTGGCTCATTACCCCTTAATTGGGGCATATTACATTAGTAATGCTATTTTATTTATGTCGGATTTATTCCATTAGTTTTAATTATGCCTCCTAGTCTCCTATATATACCAAGGATACATTTTCATTTGGAATCATCTTGAAATTGAACATTTATGTGGGGTAAAATGAGGTTGCCCCCTCGAACAAACTTATTATCTGAAATTTTCTCTTTTTCAAGGCGTTGAGTACTTATTCTAAGGTTTTTCTATGCTCTATTCATATTTGGTTCTTAACATATGGTATCAAAGCTCAAGGTCTTGGGGTTTTGCTGCTACATATCAGACACCTTGGCATTTTCGCTATAAAATTTTTTCTACAACGATTCAAAAGGAACTTATTGGAGGATATTTAGTAGACAGATCAAGGTACGTTGGGTTATAATTTATGCTCCTTAGGCCTTATACTTTCAGAGATACAACCTTTGTAATATAGGGTTCTTGAATCATCCTGAATTGATTCATTGTGGAATTTTCTCTATAAAATTGTTTCTGTAACATTTCACAACCTGAACTCCAAAGGTTATTCACAGAAATTAGTAAGGTATCTGTGGTATAAATTTGATATTCTAGGTCATCTTAAATTTGTAGATACACCCTGTGGAAGATAGGGTATCTGAGTAGTCTTATTGACTAGTCTCAAGCAGGTGTAACTTATTCCTAGAGTATCCAAATTGAGTGAGACTAGTTTCACTGGATGTTGGACATACCTTAGTATTTATGGTACAAGTTTCATAATTTTATATCGATTATTTTGTGCGGGGCACACTATACAAGCGAGATCTCCTGGAAAGGCCAAAAATCAGTAAGTTGTGGGGAAGTTACCATAAATTCCACTTGGCACATCCAATTTTTATCAAACCTATGGCATTGAAAAGAAGAAATATCAGAAACCTACAAAAAATAAAAGTTCATACTCAGAAGGGCCTAAATTTTGGATATACAATAAAAGGAAGATTGTCTAACATAACCACATCAAAATCAAGGTTTAAAGTGATACTTGGCCAACATGCCACCAAAAAAGGGAACTTCTACACCAAATAAGCCTCCAGACAATCCTACTTGGACTCTTGATGAAGGTGAAGAAATGTGTAGGGACATAAATGATTTACAAAAGAAGATAGTAACAAGATATGATGGATTCAACAGAAGCTAAGTTTGAGGCAATAAATACTAAGATGGATGCTTTAAAAGGGGAGATCATGGAAGGATTGATAAATTTCCTAATAGAGAGGACACCTGAGAGTGAAAATGTATCTCATGAAATTCATGATGAGGACACAAGGAAGGTGAATCAAGAATGGAGAAACTCCAACTTTGGGTTGAAGACCAACCAGGTTCCTAATATTGATATGAGGAAGTTTGATGGAAAGGACCCAATCACATGGATACTTCAGATGGAGAAATTGTTTGATCTACATAATGTGCCACATACAGAAAAGGTACGAATTGCTTCTTTATATTTAGAACCCAATCAATTTGTATGGTATTGATGGCTTTAGTCTCGCAAATCACTCGTCATTTGGACAATTTTCATGGAAGAAATGATAGAGCACTATGAGGATACAATGAGCAATACCTTCTTTAGCCAATTGATAAGTTTCAAGCAAAAGGGTTCAGTTACAGAGCACATTGAGAACTTCCAAAGATTGAATATAAAGGTAATAGATATTCCAGATGAGCACTTGATTGATGTATTCATTGGAACTTTAAAGGATAACATTCAACATGAGGTTCGCCTTTGGGAACACAAATCATTGGAGAATGCATTTAGGGTGGTAAGAAATATTGAAAGTAAAAATATGGCTATGGCTACTAGAAGGACCAATCCTAACATCTATAGAGACAATAATGCTCCTTCTTATAAAACACCTCAACCTACAAGGTTGACACCTCAACAGTTGGAGGAAAGAAAATCAAAAGTTTTATGATTTAATTGTGACAACAAGTATAGTAAGGGACATAAGTGTGGTGAGAAGAAATTAGTCTACATAGATTGTGAAGAGGAAGAAGAACAATAACAAGAACCATATCAAGATGAAAACGTAGAAGCAATTTCGTCTGAAGAGTTGACTCCCAGGATATCATGCAATTCATTGGTTGGAATTAGCACTCCTCAAACCCTCAATATTGAAGGATACATCAAAAATAAAAAGGTAATAGTTATAATTGATTCTGGAAATACTCATAATTTCATTCACTATAAATTAGCCAAAGCTCTCAATTGCTTTGTATATCCAGCGCCAGAATTTCAAGTAATGATTGTAGATGGAGGAACTATCAATTGCTCAGGAAAATGAAATAAGATCAATCTTACTATGCGGGAATATGTAATGAATAGTCCAGTGATTTCTATACCCATAGGTGGTGTTGATTTTGTACTAGGAATCCAATGGTTACAATCATTAGGAACAATGGCTTTTAATTTTCAAGAAATTTTCATGAAATTTTCATTGGAAGGAAACAAAATTGAGTTAAGAGGTATCACAGGGAAACCCGGTAAGGCGATAAGCTCTAATGGCATGACAAAATTATTGAAAAAGGGTTATCAAGGTGTTATTGCACAACTATGCTCACTAGATGTTCAAACATCTGAGCCATCTATTCCTCAAGATCTCCAAGGGATCATTGATAATCATTCCAAAGTATTTGAAGATATTCCCAAAGGTCTTCCACCCATTCAAAATCATGATCATGATATTCACCTAATTCTTGGGAGTGTTCCTCCTAACATCATGCCATACATATGCCCTTATGCCCAGAAGAGTGAAATTGAGCGCATGGTTGAAGAAATGTTAGAGGTTGGAATTATTAGAACTAGCCAAAGTTCTTACTCTGCACCAGTGGTAATGGTATTCAAAAATTATGTCTCATGGCGTATGTGTCCAGATTATAGAGATCTCAACAAGATCACTGTTAAAGATAAGTTTCCCATTCCTGTCATTGATGAATTGTTAGATGAATTACATGGAGCAATCTATTTCAAAAAGTTTGCTATCCATTCAGGGTATCATCATATTAGAATGAAGGAAGAATATATCCCAAAAACAACATTCTGAACTCGTGAAGGCCATTATGAATTTTTGGTCATGCCTTTTGGCCTTACAAATGCACCTTCCACATTCCAAGGATTGATGAATTACATTTTCAAGCCCTTCTTTCGAAAAATTTTGTTAGTATTTTTTGATGATATACTAATCTATAGCAAGTCTTGGGAGGATCACGTGTCACATGTTGACAAGGTGCTACAACTACTAAAGGAGAAACAACTATATGCCAAACCATCCAAATGTTTCTTTGGAGTGAAGGAGGTAGAGTATTTGGGTCATAATGTATCTCATGAAGGTGTCAAGATAGATCCTAACAAGATTAAGGCCATGATGGAGTGGTTGATTCCCAAAACATTGAAGAACCTTAGAGGATTTTTGGGCTTGACAGGTTACTACCGCAAGTTTGTTCAACACTATGGAAGAATAGAAACACCTTTAATGACACTAACTAAGAAGGATGTATTTTCATGGACTCCAGAGGCAACTAAATATTTTGAACAAATTAAAGAGGTGATGTGCAAAGCTCCTGTTTTGACCACTCCAGACTTCATAAAAACCTTTATTGTGGAATGTGATGCCTCGGGAAATGGAATTGGTGTTTTCCTAATGCAAGAAGGAAGGCCCTTGGATTTTGAAAGTCGACCACTCAAAGGAAAGGACTTACACAAACTCATTTATGAGAAGGAAATGATGGAAATACTACATGCATTGAAGAAATGACATCCTTACCTAATAGGTAGGAACTTCAAGGTCAAAACAGATCATGATAGTCTTAAATACTTCTTGAAAAAAAGACTATCTTTAGAAGAACAACAAAAATGGGTAACCAATATATTGGGTTATGATTTTGAAATCATATATAAAAAAGGGAAGAAAAATGTTGTGGTAGATGCACTCTCAAGAAAGGATGAAGATGTTGAGGCCTTTCTATGTGTTATCTCGATCATACAACCCGATTGGATAATAGAAGCAAGGGATGAATGGAAGAATGATGAAAAAGTGTGGACTCTCATTCAAAGGTTGTATCAAGATTCCAATGCATCAGATACATTCACATGGAAAAATGATTCACTATGGTACAAAGATCGCTTATATTTATGTAATAACTCCCAACTCAAAGAAAAGGTACTATTGGAATTGCACACCTCTCCAGTAGGAGGGCATTCAGGATTTTTAAAAACCTACCATAGGGTCAAGAAGTTTTTCTTTTGGGATGGCCTTAAAACTAATGTTCAAAGGTTTGTGGAAAAATGTTTGGTTTTCCAACAAAATAAGGTGGAAACAATTAAGACCCCAGGTCTTTTACAACCATTATCCATCCCAAGTTAGCGTTGGGAGGAGGTTTCCATGGATTTCATCACAAGGTTACCAAATTCTGAAGGAAAGAGTGTCATCATGGTGATTTTTGATAAAATGACCAAGTATGCACACTTTTGTGCACTCTCTCATCCCTTCAAATCCAATACAGTTGTCACCACATTCATGGAGACAGTTCAAAATCCACATGGTAGCCCAAAGAATATTGTAAGTGACAGAGATCCCATCTTCACTGAACATTTTTGGACATAATTATTTTCCTTTTTGGGTACTCAATTGGCTCATAGCTCATCCTACCATCCTCAATCTGATGGAAAAATTGAGATAGTGAACAAATGTCTGGAAGGCTACCTTCATTGCTTTGTCTCTGATAAACAAGCACAATGGTTCAAAAGGTTACCCTTGGAAAAATGGTGGTATAACACTTCCTTTCATACTGCAACAAAAATGACACCATTTATGGAACTCTATGGATACCACCCTCCTTCCATCACTTATTCTCTAAAAGAAAAATCTAAGGTTCAAGCAGTGGAAGATCACATCGAGCATCAACAACAAGTTCTCCAAATCTTAAAGGACAACCTAACCATGGCATAGAATCGTATGAAACAACAAGCAGATCAACATCGTAGTGAAAGAAGTTTTGAAGTAGGGATTGGGTGTTTTTAAGACTACAACCATACAAATAGATGTCCCTCAAGCAAGCCAAGAAGGATAATAAATTATCACCAAAGTACTATGGCCATTATAAGGTGTTGCAAAAGATTAGTACTATGGAATACAAATGGGAGTTTCCTGCATCTTCACGAGTACACTCAGTTTTCCATGTTTCATGCTTAAAGAAGGTTATAGGTGACAAGATCCCAGTTCAAACTATATTTCTAGAACTTGACAAGGAAGGAAAAATAATATTGGAGATGGAAGCCATCACTGACAAAAAAATTCGTCAACTGAGGAATAGATCCATTTCAGAGTATCTCATTAAATGGAGGAAACTACCGGCTGAAGGTTCCACTTGGGAAGATGAGACTTTTATATAGAAGCATCCATAGTTACTCAAGCGTTGCAGACAACACTTGTCTCAAGGGGAGGGGCATGTTAAGCCCTAAATATTGGCTCATTACCCCTTAATTGGGGCATATTACATTAGTAATGTTATTTTATTTATGTCAGCTTTATTCCATTAGTTGTAATTATACTTCCTAGTGTCCTATATATACCAATAAGACATTTTCATTTGGAATCATCTTGTACTTGAACATTTATGTGGGGTAAAAGGAGGTTTCCCCCTCGAAGAGGCTTATTATCTAAAATTCTCTCTTTTTCAAGGTGTTGAGTACTTATTCTGAGGTTTTTCTATGCTATATT
>ML782596.1:571056-607922 GCA_009831015.1 Picea engelmannii | reverse complement strand
CAACTTGAACCATCAAACAACAACAAATATTCAATTATTAACAAGAGTTTGGAAGAGCTATCTCAAATCCTAACTGCTGCTAGGATCTCTTTTTCTTAGGAAGAGTGAATATTGACAATATTCAAAAACCTATCTGCATCTCCAGAAGTAATAAAAGAATAATATTTCCATGAGCTACATCCACGAGAACATCTACAATAATCCTCTTATCACCTTTTCCAACCTGTAGAGGAGACCAAAGAATCATTCAATGGAGAGCAACCACTACAACCTCAGATTGAGGAGTTATTGACATATCTATCACCAGATCTTGTATGCATCCAAGAGACAAACCATCCGAAATAACATTATCAGCATGGCATGATAGAGGAAAGCATGCATAGTGATATAAATGAGAAAGTGAATGAAGAACACAAAGACTACAATGAGCTATGGTTCTAGACAACTATCAGATTGAAACAATGCCACTCTTTTCTTCAACAACTCTTCGCATCATATCATTCGAAACAATTGGTTCCTCATGTTATGGTATTTATTAAAGTATATTGTTCAAACCTGAATGTGAGTATATTTATAATCCTTTTATGCACATGGTTGCATTAGAAGTATGCGTATACTTGATTTTTTTTTTTAAGGTAGGATAGAGAATATGTGAATAAATGTTGCATATAGTTTATTGTGACATCATTTTTAATATGTTTTCAGTTGATAGATATTTTTCAAAGTTTTCTAAATAAATGAGGCCATGACAATTTGTTGGAGTTTTGCAGGAATTATATTTTTGGTTGGATTTGGAGAACATATTCATGACTGAGTCAAGGAAGTAATTGCATTTCTTTTGGTTTTATTGTTTCATAAAAAATGTCTTTTATTCTAATCTTTTTTTACCTAAGATTGTTTTAGAACAACTGAATCCCTTTTTCTATTACTCTCCTAAATTTTGTTTTTATGAAGACTACCTTCCGACCATTATTAGTTTTTCTCTACTATTTTTATGAATTGTTTTCCTTGAAGAAATTTACAGTTTAGGTAATATTAATAATGCAAAACAAAAAAGAAAAGATTTCAATTAATCAGCCCCAAGAATTTTTGTCACAACCAATCATTTTCAAGAGATTTTATTTTCATTCTTTATACAAAATTTCAGATCATTTATTATAAGTAGTAACTCATAGCCATGTCTTTGATTATACTATGGGATTACATAGAGTTAAAAGTCCATATTATGAGGCCCATAGGCAGCTAGTACAACCTGATCTAATCTCAAAGTTGGTCAGTAGAGAATCCTTATTAAAGAGTAGCACGAGAGTGCATGAATTTTCTACCCATGGGAACACTATTATAATGTTATATGAAGAAGATGAACTTGAGGAATAGAGGCACCTTTAGGTCATTCTCTCACGGCCTCATCCACCACACATTAAGTAAGTTTCACCATGATATGTCTTTGGACTAAATCTCAATACATAAGTCTATTTTTCATGCAAACAATCTTTTATGGGAAATCTATAAAATATCTTCCAACCCAATACCATCCCATCCCGTAAAGGGGTTTTCAAATATGCTTCCCCATTCACCCATGTGAATGCAATATTTACATTTTATCTTAAGGGTAAAGTTTGGGACAAGATCCTTTTATGGAAAATGGGTGTAAGAGGCTAACCCATCGAGATACTGAACAGATCTGCTAGCAGCGGGTATTGGCATGTGGTATGACTAGGGAAACTCATCAGGGTACTGAACAGGCTCGTGGGAAATGGGGCATTCTGCCTAGGGAGGATATTTCTTAGATGTCAAAATTACCCCATCGGGGTACTGGACAGGCTTGATGGCAATGGATTTTTATTTTGATATGCCTAATCCATATTTGACTATATGAACGATATAATTGTGTAAATCATTAAGAAGAAGCATGCATGGTTGAACTAAAGGATAAATAAATTCAATTTAATTTCCATTTGAGAATAACCCTAAGTTGACCTTAAGACCCTATCATCCAATTCATACTATATCTAAGATGTATTATCTTAAGAGTGGGACCATGATCTTACAATCCTAATATACTCAAATGTGAAATTTATCTTTATTACTTAAATGATTGTAAATATTTTGAGAGTGAAAAGGGATGACCAATTTCCTATGGGGTTTTCATTTGTTGAGTTTATTAATGCTCTTTTATTTTCCTTTATAAAGGAGAAGAACAAAATCCCTACTCCAATTTATATAGGACTCTCAGAGCATAAGTGTTGTTAATATTTTGATGAAGTTTGTATAGTCAAGAAAATATAAATCTCTGCTTTAGAACATAAAATTTGGTTATACATAGAGGAGGAACATTCACAAGTGATTTTTGAAAACTGCTCAATTTTTGTGCATTCATGCTAATTGTCATCAAATATTTATTGGAAATTTTTAAATGAATGTGACATTAGATATAATTCATGATATGATAAGTTTTTATTTTCATGATCTTATGATATTCTTTCTCTGTGTTCAGGATTATTACTCATAAATTTTGTGGCCAAAATTTATCAGCAACTCTTAGATTATGTTCTTAGCAGCTCTCAAATTGGTATCAGAAAGTTTGTAGAAGTTTGTATGAGGACATGAAAACTCTTGGGTCTGGGGGTGAAGAGATCATCATATCCATTCCATATCTTCAGATTCTTAGCGGTATCTCCAACATCTTCAGCCAATTCTTTTTCTCTTCAGCAAATCAACTTATGTTCTCTTCAGCTTTCATCAATTTCCATCAGTTCCCATCCTTGCTCCACTTCATCTTCAAATTTTAGTAGTCCACATCATGGCTCCACAAACATTTCATCCTGTTCTACACAGTTTCCACTTCAACATGCATTAGAATTCAAATCAAGGGTAACTTGAGGTAAAACTGGTACAAATCTTTTTAATTTACTAAGAACTTGGAAAACATGATGCATAACCACTATTACCCACTCCACACTCCACTATGCATTATCACAACTACTCAGTAAACCCTCCATCTTCACTCCACGTGTCATAATGAACAATATACTATGATGATAAGACCAAGTAATGAAAAGGAAATATGTGGTATACAAATACAAAGAAACATCTATAGTGTATTCTCTTTGTACATCATAAAGAATTCTTAAGTCATCTCAAAGAGGATGAAATCATTATTTCTTATCCAAAAAAAGAACCACAAAGTAAATATTGGTCTTAAAATTGATGTAAGATAGAGAATATAAAGACATCCAAGTTCATACGACCACCATCACCATCATTTTATAAACCATGCGCCATCACTTTGAAAAGGGAGGAGTCATAGCGACCCTTTCTGGTGTTCCCAGGTATGATACCCTCCATATCAAAGGGATTATTTAGGGGCAATGAGAAATCACCCTGATAGATGGTGGGGCCACCCACAACTTCATCGACGCTTCACTCGTATCGAGACGGGCACTTCAGACAGAGGAGTTTGAGGGGTTTGATGTTGCGGTAGCAGATGGCCACACAGTGGAGTGTCTAGACAAAATTCCAAACTTAGAGATGAAGTTAGGAAACTACATAGTGAGAGACACATTTTATGTGGTTGACCTATCAGACACATATGTGGTGTTAGGATTTCAATGGATGATTACCTTGGGAAAAATCACTACCAACTACCAAACCATGGAAATGGGATTCAGAGATCAGGACGAGAAGAAGGTTGTTCTAAGAGGTATGTCAACAGGAGCACCTAGGACAGTTTCATCCAAGAGGATGGAGAGGATATTCAGACATGGGGAGGTATCATACGCCGCAAAATGCTTGATCACTACTCAGAAGGATTCAAAAGATTGACAACAATACCACATAGAGATCAAGAATTTATTGGGACGACATCAACAGTTCTTTGAGGCAATCCCACCAGGGAGACCGCCTGACAGGGGTTTTGAGCACACCATTGAGTTAGAGGAGGGGGCTAAACCTATGATCACCCCCCCCCCCTATCATCATCCTAGGAGGTTCAAGGATGAGATAGAGAAGGCAATCAAGGAATTGTTGGTGATGGGACACATCATACCGAGCAATAGCCCATTTGCTTCTTTAGTTGTCTTAGTTCTGAAGAAGGATGGCACCATGAGGATGTGCATTGATTACTGACCCTTGAACAAGAAAACCATCAAAAACCGGTACCCGATCCCATGCATTGACGAGTTGATGGATGAACTGCATGGGGTAGTTTTCTTCTCAAAAATTGATCTACGCTCTGGATATCACTAGATCAACATCCGAGAGAAGGACATAGAAAAGACGACATTTCAATGTCATTTTGGACACTTCGAGTTCCTGGTTATGCCATTTGGGCTAACCAATGAACTTGCTACATTCTAGTCTTGCATGAACCATATATTCAGGGATCAGTTAAGGAAATCAATCTTGGTTTTCTTCGACAACATCTTGATCTATAGACGGTCATGGTAAGAGCATATGAGGCACTTGGATGAGGTATTGAGCATCATGGAGGCACAATATTTATATGCCAAAGAGTCCAAGTGCGATTTCGGTATGATAGAGATACTTTAATTAGGCCACATCATCAATGCACAGGGGGTACAGGTGCACCAAGAGAAGATCAGGGATAATCTGGATTGGCCGATGCCCAAGAATGTGACAGAATTGAGGAGCTTCTTTGGGCTATGCAACTATTACAGGCAGTTCATTCGGGGTTTTTCTTAGCTTGGAGCACCACTGACAGATATAACCAAGCATGGGGCCTTCATATGGACCGAGAAATCATAGGAATCCTTTGATCAGATGAAGGAAGTCATGGGCACTTGTCCAGTGTTGGCACTAACAGACTTCACCTTGCCATTTGTACTAGAGTGTTACACATCTGACGAAGGGATCGGTGCAGTTTTGACGCAGGGAGGACACCCCATTATATTCAAGAGCCGGAAGCTTAGTCAACCTGAGAGGTTGTACTCCATTTATGACAAGGAAATGTTGGAAATCATGCATGCCTTGACCAAGTTCAAACAATATTTGGTGGGTAGCAAATTCGTGGTCAAGACCGATCACAATAGTTTGAAGTATTTCCTTGAGTAGAAGGACCTCAGTGAGTGCCAACAGAAATGGGTGATGAAGGTGCAGGAATTCGACTTTGACATAGAGTATGTCAAGGGGAAGAAGAACATTGTGGCCGATGCACTATCGAGGAGACCTGCGACATGTTATTTGATGGAGATTTCAGTAGATTGGAAATCCCACTTGTTAGTGGAATATTCCAAGAACAAGTTCGCTTGTGAGGTGATGGATGCGCAGATACAGGATGACTGGTATAGGGTCATTGACGATATCATATTTTACAAGGATAGAGTTTACTTGGTGCCAGATTCAGGGCTTAAGAAGAAAATCCTCACCGCAGTTCATGATTCACCTCTAGCAGGCCATCAGGGGTTTTTCAAAACCTACAAACAGATTAGAGAAAGGTTATAATTGAAGGGCCTCAAACAAGATGTTATGAGACATGTCAGTGAGTGTGTGACTTGCCAGCAGAACAAGTCAGAGCATGCTCTTCTAGCAGGGCTACTTCAGCCACTCCCCATTCCAAAGAAGAAATGGGAGAGTATATCTATGAATTTCATCACCGGTCTACCCAAGGTCTAGGGTAAGGATTGTATCTATGTAGTGGTCGATATATTGACCAGTTTTTCTCACTTCTACACCATACCGATAGAGCACAACGTAGTTCAGGTAGTCGAGATTTTCTTCAGGGAGGTCTTCAAACTTCATGGGTTGTCGAAGAACATCGTCAGTGACAGGGACAGTCGATTCATAGGGACATTTTGGAGAGAGTTGTTTCGGTTGGTGGGGATAGAGTTGACACCTAGCACTATCTATCACCCTCAGACATATGGGTAGATCGAGATCGTCAACAAGTGGGTTGAAGGGTATTTGAGGAACTATGTAGGAGGACAACAGAGAACGTGGGTAAAGTGGTTACATTTAGGGGAACATTGCTACAACACCACCTTCCACATGTCCATTGGTATGACACCCTTCAGAGAATTGTACGGATATGATTCTCCCACTTTGGTAGACTTGGTCTTCGAGGAGAGCAGAGCTCCCAAGGCCAAGGATTAGATCATAGAGAGTCAGGAGATTCTCAAATTGTTGAAAGAGAACCTGCGGATGACGCAAAACCGACAGAAGATAAGTGCGGACAAGCACACGATAGAGCGCAGCTTTGAGGTTGGAGATTTGGTTTTCTTAAGTCTCCAACCCTACAGACATTCATCTCTGAAGAATAGTGGAGCCAAGAAGCTCAAGCCCAGATTTTATGGTCCTTATAGGATCATGCGCCGAGTAGGTGAGGTTGCTTACGAGCTAGAGCTTCTAGAGGGGAGCAAGATTCACAATGTTTTCCACGTGTCTTGCCTCAAAAAGGAAGTGGGACAATTCATTAACACATTAGAGGAGCTTCCCCCGTTGGATGAGGAGGGACAATTGGAGTTAGTTCCGGAGGAGGTTTTGGAGTTATAGGAGTGGAAACTAAGGAGTAGAGTCATCACAGAGTGTTTGATCAGATGGAGAGCGCTTCTTGTAGATGACGCTACTTGGGAGAGTGAGCGGGTGTTGCCGCATCCTGGACTGGTATTGCTTGAGGACAAGCAATTTCGGGAAGGGAGGATTGTAATGTCCTTTTCCAAATAGGAGCTCTAGAAAAGGAGGCTTAATGGTCTAAACAACCCCGTTAGACTATAGCCAGGGCCAAAGAGGGGTAAACAGGGTTACTAGAGGTCACTCTAGTCACAGGGGTTATATTCAGAAAGTGACATTGAGCTAACAAGGGTTAACAACACTTTTAAGTCATTATGAGCTAAAAATAGAAGTCAACAGTGAATTAGGGTTTCAACAGTGATTTAGGGTTTCAACATGATTTAGGGTTTTGGAAAGATATAAAATAAGGGTCAGTGACCTAATTCATCATTATGCAGATTATGACTTGTCAATGAGGAGAAGAGGCACATCTCAGGAGAGATAGTTCAGTGTATTCCAGGAGGAAGACACCAGTTGGCTGATTTCAGTGTTGAAAGACACACCCTAGTCACCGGAAAGATCATCCAGGTCTTCCATCATTCTTCATTGATTCCACAGTGCTCCCATATTCCGAGTATTATCTTTTAGTTTCTTATTTGTATTCCATCTAAGATCCTTTTGTCTTTTGATCTAGTTGAGTATTGTTATTTTATTCAGCTGCAATTGCTTATTTATATTCCAGATAAGATCCTTTGTATGTTGATATAGTCGAGTATTGTCAGTTATTCAGCCGCATTCGGCCATTTTGTAATCCATAGAGATATCATAATAAAAAAATTGCAGTCCTTTGTCATGTTTATTATTTGCATGATCATTTATATGTTGTAAACCTTTGATCCTACACACACATTAGCAGCGTTTCCTAGACTAGCCAAGTCAGGAACATTACACTCTTCCTCTTCCCTTGTTGTTTCTTCTCACCTTGGGCATCCTCACTATTCCTAGGACCTATCTTGGGTTCACCCCAAAAGTCCAAGAATTTTTCTATTGCAGTGATTTCTTTTGAAAAAATCTATATGTTTTGTCGTTGCAACTCACTCTGCACCCACAATTATAGAACATTCATGAAATGGAAACATTTTTCTTCTTCTAACATGTCTTTGATCTCCAACATGAGCCCCATGAACTCCTTGATGTAGGATTGGATCTTACCAACGTTTTTGAGATCCAACAATTGATTTCTTCTGATCCATGCCTGGTTCCCCAGACTAAACCATGCCTTCAAGGATTCCTTCATCACTACCTAGTTTTTGATCTTCTCAATTATTCTCCCAGCTTCTAAGTCTTTGATATTGTTCCTCCACTAGGGATTAGCAGTTCTTGTCAAAAAAATCATTGCAACATTCACCTTGGCTTCGTCCAAACTTATGTTCAACTGTGCCAAGTACTTCTCAATGTCCCAATAGAAGTTTCCAAACAATCTATTTTTGTGAGTCATGTCATATGGCTCAAGTTTGTTTATCGTGATCCTCATCGGCATGATGGAAGAGCATTGTCCATTAGCCAAATATCGTTTCAATAATGTGATGGTGTCATCTTGGTCCTTCAAAATCTATGTGGATGCAACGAATTTTCCCTTCACTACCTTGAGTCTATCATGAACATTGTCGATCAAGTTGTTGGTAATAACTTTTTAGTTTCTTGACACTCCTAAATGAATTCATTAAACCCATGATTCATCCTACCTATCTCAGTATTCATCTAATCGACCATGTCAACATGCTAACACATTGCGTCCATCATCTTCTCAACAATCTTCTCCAATATAACGAGTCAATTCTTCATTTTTCCAGTCTTGGGCTCCCTCTTGGTGTCACTGCCATATTCATGTGACCTAGCCATGGATGGCCATACAATTATCTTCACTTTACTTGCAAAGGTTTCATCCAAGTAACCTAATAATTTGTGTCAAGACTTATTCAAAATTAAGCAATCAACTATGATATCGGGTATACGACAGTCCTGCATTTTTCCTCCTTCCCCGAGTTCTTGGTTCACCCTCAGAAATATGCACTTGGCCTACTGAAGGGGTGTGCTCAATCTGTATACAGGTCATGGCTTCGTCTACAAATCAACCCTTCACTTCCATCATAGACTACCAAGTCTGCACTCAATTTGTCTTCTCAACAAGTGCACCCCACCACAATTGTTCTGTGTAGTAGTGGTGAAGATATTTGATACCACTTGTCATAAATATGACAATGTGGTGAAGATCTCACCAAACTATTTCTCAACGTTTCCTTTGATACCACCTATCACGACCCCACAGGACACTTGTTCATATCTTATGATCCTTCACCTCTTAAGGGTGTGCAACACAGTGACGATTCTTACTTGGTTTCTTGGAAACACGAAGAATACTTTGTTCAAACTATGCCTCTTCACCTATAGCATACCCCTACTCCATTCTAGGTTACCGATGAGTCACACTCCTACTCTAGTGAAAATATTGTATACTTAGACAATTGTTGACAGTTTAACACTTAGTCATGTATAAGCATACATTCATGAACATGAGAAACCAAGAGAACAACTACGGAACAAAAAAAAAGACATACACAAAAATAGTGTGGGAGACATGAACCATGCCTAACAACCAACTAAGTCTTTGTTATTGCAAAATAGTTACAATATGAGCACTACCAGCTTGGATTACAACTTGGCAGAGTCGTGGGATTTCCTGACCTCACTAAGACACTCATACACAAATTTTTCACACCAAGAATCTTTGTCACAATTGTCTCTACAACCTCCTGTAGTGCACCTAAGATGTTCCCTCAATCACAAACTTGTTTTCCCTTCGTTTCCATAGAATTTCACCAAGTTAACATAGATTTTGGTTCTGCCTCATGCATGCCTCCAATAGACCTGCATTTCCATACTTCCCCAAAATCGCCTAGAGCATCCCACCCTTGGATAATTTTCTTCCATCTTGGTTGTTCTGCCTTGCCTCAGACTTGTTGTCCAAATCTCTTACCAAATATTATGCCTTCCTTGGTTGTGTGCCCTTATGCTCTTATAGGGGCTCCAAGGGCCACTTATGCAAAGTTTCATGTCTTTTGGTTGTGCCACACCCCTTCATGAACCCACACTCAAATAATTCATTGCACTCCTTCATGGATGCGGTGCACCCAAAAAATCATACGCGTCCATAAATTGTCATGTCTCTTAGACCAACACACCGCATTGCTTGGCATGTTCCCCTGGCATTGTGATCTTCCTTGTGTTGATCATCGTGAATCCTCGTGGGTTTGTCTATGGGTTCATCTAACCTCTCTAGTGTGCCAATGTTGCAAAGGACATATGGGTCCACTCCTTGGCCATGCTCCAAATTTTCCCCACCCTTTCCCAAACACAAGCCTTGTTTTGTCAATTGTTCTAAGGAAAGAAAGGTGTGTTCCTCCTTGGTGTTTCATGTCACTATAGTGAGCCCAAGGTGCCCCTATTCACACCCAAACATCTTTGTTTTCCCAATCAATAACATTCTCTCCATGTTCTCTTGACTAACTCATCCCCAAGTTCTCCCAAAGAGTGGGTGCACTTGGTGGGTGACATGGGAGACCTTACACATATCAATTAAGATTATTAACTTTAACAATTTTTTCATTATAGTTTATAAGTGTTCATTCGTTCATATTTTAAATGAAAAAATACATCAAAATACGATGAATTCTAAAATATGTATATTTATGGTGAATTTTAAAACATCGACAGTAATTGTTTATTATTTAGTTATGGTGAACATTAAAATTATTATTATTATTATTATTATTATTATACAAGAAGATAATATTTTTTACAATTTAAATAACATGATATGATATTTTTGAATTACCTATAGAGGATGGAGTTTTTTTTAAAGACAGAGTTTGGGGTTAAACAACCAGCAAAAGGGAAAGTGAAGGACATTGAAGGCTACTAAGCTGAAATATTAAAAACTGGAGGGCCTATCATCATCCCTCACATACACAAGCTTTTCAATTTAGTAGTCAAACAAGGATTCCCTAAAACCTGGACACAAAACCTCATTGTTCTTATTTTTAAAAGTGGGGATGAAAAAAATCCCTCTAATTATAAGACTATTATGATTATCCCTGTTTTAGAGAAGTTGTACATGATTATTTTGGAAAAGAAAATCAGTATATGGATAGAAAGTTGTGGAAAATGAGACAATGGCCAAGTAGATTTAGGAGCTATCATTCAATTGTGGAAGACATTATTATGCTTATGATCATTTTGGATGATTGTTGCAATTACAAAACCAATCTTCTTTGTTGTTTCATTAGCTTTAGAATTTTTTTTTGCACAGTGCCTAGGATGAACCTCTAGAATAGGTTGGAAGAGATAAAATTCCCTTTCGAGCTGAGGGTTGTTGCTATAATATTGTATGAGAATGTTATTTCCAATTTTAGGAATATTGAGGGATATTTAGAAGAGATTGACTTTAATATAGGAGTCAAGCAAGATTTTCCCCTATCATGTACCCTTTTTTGCATATACATTGACAATTTAGAAAATTGTTTGGAAGAAGTGGGTTGTGTTAGCCCAATTCTAGTCGGTATAGTCATCATTCTTCTTATCTAGGTTGATTATATTGTTATTATGGCAAGGAGTCCCTATGATCTCAACAAGAAACTAATAATCCTCAAGGATTTGTGCTCCAGTATAGGTATGATTGTTAACACTAACAAAATGAAAGTTATGATATTTAAATCCAAAAATAGCACTTATGATACTTTTGTATATGACAACAACTTGGAGGAAGTTCGTTAATATAAATATCTTGGAATCAATATTCATAACAAGATCAAATGGAACTATAGCATTGAAGAAAGGATAAATCAATGGACCTTTGGATATAGGATAAAAATAAATTCCTCTTAGAGACTCTCGTGAAGTTTGGGGATGGCGTATCTCTAGAGAATCATGGAGAAAGATAGAAAAGATCCAATACATCGTATCCTATTCTCCTCATAGAAATGATCCTTTCCCCCATTGAGAGCATGACTATGTCCAGGTACATAATGTATAATAACAAGTTAAACAACATGGAATAAAAGAGGATCCAAAATATTGCTTCAAATTCTAGCCAAAAACACCTTCATCTGAAGCGAGGGTGGCATAAAGATGCCCAGTCTTTGCTAATTCATTGGGGAATAAAGGTTCTCTGAAGAATCTCACATATTCAACACATAAGACAAGTAGGAGTTAATTAGTCCAACATTTTCTTGTGGTTATAACATTCAAAGGCCAACATTTGTTTTAATGAAATACAAGTACATCTTGTTTTATTTTAAATAAAAATTAAAATAAACATTTTATTTAATAATAATAAATATCTTAACTCATATCTATTATTAAATATTAAGTAAGATAAAAATAAAAATAAAAATATAATAATAAATGCATTAATGAATAGTGCTAATTTATTTTAGATTATTGGTTTTTGTATTTTTAATTATTATAATGATTTTTTTCATTTTTAATTTATTTTAGATAATTGGTTTTTGTATTTTTAATTATTATAACGATTTTTGTCATTTTTACAATGTAAAGGTTAAATTTAATTTCGTTTTAGTTTATTAAAATATAATTTATTTCGGATTATTAAAATTATATTATTAAAATAGTAATATATGAAAATATTTATAATTAAGATAGTAAATGGATTTAAATGTTATATTTTTTTATTGTTAATATTTTACTTAATTTTAATTATTAATAAATAGTGTATTGTTATCTTATACTATGAAGATGTTGTTGATGATGATGATTAACATTTGTTGAGATATAATTTCATGTATTCAAGCTTATGAAGGTAAATTATTATTTGGATTTCTATGGAATTTTATTTCTATGCATTAAAAAAACTGTTCCAAGATCACCATAGTTTTGCTAAGTTGGAATGTTTTGAACTTTGAAGGTTGGTAGTTTAACAAGTATTTTCAAATTGAGATATGATATGGGTATATGCTAGACATTCTAGGAGAAAGTATTTTTCATCTTCAACCATCTTAGTGTCACAAAGATGACAGATTTTTTCATCCTAAGGAATTTTAGGAATTTGTCTAATTCTTAGTTATGGTGCTCATGAGAATTTGTTTTTATTTTAGCAATGTTGATTTTCGTCTTTACTCTTGTGTGAACAGAGATATACTTTTGATCTTCTAGATTAGGTTTGGTCACCTCCCTATAGTATCTTAATTTTCTTTTACCCTATAATTATTTGTCACACAACAATTTCTCCTTAAATTTAGTTGTAAAAATATTTTAATATTATCATTATTTTGGAAAATTATGTCCCTTCAAATTCTCATATTCTGAATAATAGTGTGGTTCCAAAGTATTCTTCTCCTCCATAGTCTTCCTTCGTATGTCTCTCTTGCAAGTCTCTCACTTGCAAAATTTTGTAAAATAATGCAATAGTGAATAGATTTTTAGTGTTTAAAGGATTTTATGAAATTCGATTCCTTCTCTTTTTTTAATTGTTTAAAAAAAATCACGTTTTTTTTTATTATTTTTTCAGCATGACAGTGCATTTATGTAAGACACACTGGTGCGCCCATTTTACATTATGCATTGGTGCATCCATTTTATATGAATGATCCAAATGGATATTGGTGGCCACCCATCTATTCCACTGGCTCAAAATAGAGATTTCCACCTCGAGATTTTTTCGACAGTTTTTTGGGTCCCAAACTTTCGGGGTTGTTTTGAGGCCCAAAACAACGGTTTTTGGGTATTTCATACATAGGTGACTGCCAGGCGAACTGGATTTTTCCATATGGAATGTGTTAGTCTCAGTTATACCTTTCCAACGGTGTATCAAGTGCCCCAAACAAAGATCATATGCAAACATCATGCCTTGAGAAGTTGATATATAAACTAACCCCATCGGAGCTGACAAACCTTTTGACTTTTCATCTTTCGGGGTTAGGGTTTTGGATTTTCCTTATGTTAAAAATGCCTTTTGAGCCTCATTGTAACATCATCTTCTTTTGAATGAACATAACTATCACATCTCTTTTCATAGATAAGATGCCACCATTCTAGCAAGTATTTTACTCTATAGTTTTACAGTCTTTGTACATTTCTTTCATTAATAGAAATCATGTATTACTGAATTTCTTTGTTTCTGGAAATATTTATGTGTATTTCATTGTAATATCTCTGATTTCATTTTGTTATAAAAAATAATCTGGATCAATGGTATTAGAGCAAGTTGCTCTTGATTGTTTTTTAGTGCATGTCCTCAGCGAGTTCTGAGTATAACAAGTTGGGTCTCAATCTTGTCTCTCTTGAGAACAATAGCTCTCGCACGCCCAAGAAACCCTTTGTAGCAGAAGAAAAGAAAAAAATGGAGCATAATATTATATTAATCTATTGCTTGAGAAATATCTCACATGATAGAGGGACGAAATGATGGAGAATTTTTCCCACATCCTTCAACGTCTGCCGATAACAATAGGTAGGTCTTCATCAAGCGGTCACCTTGGAGGCACCTTACCTTTCAAGGTACAAGTTAAATTTGATATTCTCGTATTTGAAGGATATATAGATGGGATTCCGTAGAAAAATGGTTAAATATGCTAGAAGGTTATTTCTCTATTCAAAATTTTTTCGACAGGGAAAATATCACCT
The DNA here is from genome assembly GCA_009831015.1 of Picea engelmannii. Lineage (NCBI taxonomy): Eukaryota > Viridiplantae > Streptophyta > Pinopsida > Pinales > Pinaceae > Picea > Picea engelmannii. The sequence continues at coordinate 593,714 of ML782596.1, read as the reverse complement.
TCGCACTCCTTAAGGTTGTCCCCCATGTCAAACATTGGTCAGAAACTTACTAGGAGAAAATTTCCACATAGGATTATGGAATATATGGGGTCAAGCCCACTTGGTATTTTTTTGTGGATGTGGTTAAGGAACAATATTACCCAGTTTGTAACTACGACAACCAGTATATGAGATGGATCACATTGCGGCAAGAGAGGGCACAAACAATGTCGAATTTCACAAATAATCTCCATACCTTGCGCATCAATATGGGTATCAAATAATTTGAGTGAAATATGGTTTTGAAATACCATGAGGATCTAGGGAAGGCTAGGAGGTTAAACCTGCCTCTGGTCTGATGGGGGGGCTGGAATGATGACTTTTTCATTGTTTTTCCATTCCCTCACTCATTATTCCCTCACACAATCCCATGCACTCTCCTAGACTTGTCCATTGATCCATCATCACCTGTGTCTTGGCTTGGAAAAGGAAAAAGAGTTGTTGAAGAACTTAGCCACAGGATAGTTGGCTGTAGTGGTCGCTAGTGTGATCTAGCCATGACCTGGGGCCTGCATGTCTGAAATGCATTGGCTTGTGCCCTATTTTTATCACAACTGTGAGTCCTGAGAGTTCCAACATTGATATTCTGGACCAGATATGCTAGAAGCCCTAGCAGGAAGGAGAAGGACTGCCTGAGGGATTGCGTGGGAGAGAAGGGTGGAGGTCCATTCTCTCGGGCGACACAAGCTGGGTAGAAGAGAGATGGGTATTTGGATTTTTGTAGGTGTCGGGAAACCTGTGAGAGGTTGAGAGATGACTAATTTGGGAACCCATTTACACTCTGGAACTATCCTTGTGGATTCATTGCCCTGGCTCGGGGGTGACACTACTGTTGGTATTTGGAGAAACGGTCTCTACGGTTGGGTATAATGTCCTTGGTCTGCAACCAGTCGTTGTCGTCTTTCATAAAGATAAGTGATCTCTTTCGTGATATTACTATATGCATATGAATGTATTTCGTTGTGTAGTTTAATTGTCATTTACATGTATATGAATGTATTTCTGTTGTGTATATTTAATTATCGTTTAACATAATCTTTAGATCTTGCATGCTTGTTGGATATTGTTGTGCATGCCATTAAATCTATTATCTTATGCGTCCTTAATAAATACATAAGGTCAACATGAGAAACAATTCCAAGGGCGGGCTTGCAGGTAGTGTACCCGGCCTGTGGGTGGCTGGGTATGTTATGGATTGGTATCAAAACTTCTGGTTGAAACATCGGGCCAGTATGGGCCGGGTCTATTGGTCAGAATCTCGTGGTCGAGATCGAACTCTGACAGTGAATTTGAAAATCTCAGGAGGAATGGCATTGTAGATGCTACGCAAGAGACAAAACGTCATAGAACCTCTATGATGGTTCGAAGGATTGTGACCATTCCTTTTTAATTCGGGAACGATTTCCACGATAGGATTGGGTAGATCCGTGATCGTTGGATTGGAGGACAAGTAAACATGGGTCATCCGATGAAAGGGAAGAAAGGTTAAGGTCGCGACCGTTTGATCCCATTGGAGAGAGAAATCAACGAACAATAGGAATTGTGGGGAACTGAGTTGCATGAGAGATAATTTCCCAAGGTGCTCCCACAATCCAAACCATGGTTTCCTTGGGGGGTTACATGTTAGCATCAAGAGAATTGCGGGGTGAAAAGTAGGTTACTCCAAACCACTGATGCATTCCCCCGCAAATTTAAAGGCATGCAAAGATGTGACAGGTAGGGATCAAACATTGAAACTTTGAATAGATGAAGTAGCTGGGGACCGTCAATCCATAGGAGGACATGCGTCAACCGATCGCATGCTCCGGGTGAAAGAAATTTGGGAAAGAGAGAGAGAAAGGATAAGTTGATATTTGATACTCCCGAAGCATGGAGATCTAGAGACCTGAAGTAAACATCGATTGTTGGATCGTCTGAATTAGATCCTGACCGCCAATCACCTAGAGGTTACGTGTCAACAGATTAGTAACTATGGAGGAATCCGTTCGAGAGATTTTGAGTTGAGGTTTGAGACTCCCAAATCCTAGAGAGTCAGAGAGCTGAAGAAAACCTCAACTGTCCAATCATCTGAGAAGATTTTAGCCACTGATCTGCTAAGAGCCACGCGTCACTAGATCCATGACTTCGGATAAAAGCTAGTGGGGCCAAATAATTTTGAAATTTGAGATTTCCAGAGTCCAGAGTCCCGAAGGAATCGTGGTCATCAATCCATAGGGGACATGCATCAGAAGATCGTGAACCTCAGATACAAATATTTTCAAGGAAAAAGGTTGAATTTTGAGATCTCTGAAGTCCGGAGCCTCGAAGAAATCATATCCGTCAGATTGAGGAGGACACGTGGAGCAGATCTGTGGACTCCAATTGAAGACTTGAAGTGAAACATGGTTGTTCGATCCAAGAGGACATGTGGCGACATATTAGCCAGTTCGGGAATTCAAAGTTCGAGAGAATTGGAAGTGTGCTAGTTTGAAAAATCCCGAAGCCCCGAAGCCCGAAGAGCTGAAGTGATAAGGCATGATGATGTCACCAAGGATGACATGGACACATGGGATGTGTTCCACATGTATGTAATTTTTGGGCATTTGGAACATTGAAAAGTTGATTAGAATGTGACATGTGTCACTCACCTAATTTGGCCACGTGTCCACTTCCATCATTTCACTAAGTGGCGACAGATAGTGTAGTTTGGAAGACCAGGAACTCCAGAAGAGAAGGAGGTGACAAGATGCGTTGGGTCGAAAAATACTGAAGGCCAGAGTATATATTGACTGTCGATTCTGGAGGACATGTGTCGAGGGACCATCGAATGCAGGTAAAAGCACTCTGGAAGAAAGTGCAGGAGGGAAGTTTGAAACTTTCGAATCCTGAAATGCCGAAACAATTCACAATCACTAATCTGTGGGAGGACACCTATCGGTAGATCAAGAACCTCGGGTAAAGGCGTACTAGGAGGAGGCAAGCAAGAAAAGTTGAGACTCCCGAAGCACAGATTCCTGAAGAAGATCTCGATTGTTGATTGCAAAAGAGGATGAGGACCGTTGATCTAGTCTTGGCTAAAAGCTCTGAAGTCTCGAAGCTCTGGACAAGCGCTTTTTCAGCTAAGTGTAGGGTCATGGACTTGGTCATATGTAGTTTGAGAGATAAGGAAGGAAGGCTAAGGGCTGAATTGGTTGTCTCCAAGACAGAAAAGTGCTAAGGGAGGATTTAGCCACGGTTTCTAGTCATGGTCACCTGGGAGGTGGTTTGAAGGAAGTGCCTACGCAGGGTAAACTCTGTGTCAGCCAGGGATAACAAGACATTGTTATTTTCATAGAATGGGGATATGATATCCATAAACAAGAAAGATACTTGTATCATGATTTGGAAATTTTGTCTATCATACGCATAATTATAACAATTGGTCACTTGCACATTTTGTAGAATTAAGAGGCTTAAGCGCATCAACTCAGTATGCGTATTGAGGAAATGGGAGAAGCCGAGGGAGCCTCTAGTCATGAAAAGGAGGCTGAAGGCCATAATACCAGAATCAGTAATGCAGAGACAGAGTCCAACAGACACAAGGAAAAAGGAGAACAAGAAACGTTGATAGAAATGGTAAGAATCTTGAAGATGGAAGTTCAGAGCTACAAAGAAGACAACGACAAACTGAAGAGAGAGAAAATTCAAATAAAGGCTCGAGTGTTGTAGAGTTTAAATTAGTTGCAGAGGCAAACAAAGAAGAAATTGAACTCAAGACAAGAGGAAGAAGGCAGGTGCCAGGAAAGAGGAGATGCGCATGGAAGAGCTGGTTATTCTAGAAGTGCTAGAAGAGATCATGGACACCACTCACCTCCTTACTAAGGAAGGAAGTTTTATGCATTGGATGATCCTGTAAGCAACCCAAAAGTGTCTTCTGTTAGACACCAGAAAAGGAAACAAGAGATAGATAGTTTTCAAGGAGAGACGAGGAAGCTCAAGCCACCTTCCTTTGATGGTTAAAGAGAAAGGGAAGATGATGTCGAAGCATGGTTTCTTGGGCTCTGAAGATGTTTTCAGTTGCATAACTATTCATCAAACCTGGAAGCTAGGATTGCCACCTACCATTTACACAGGAAAGTTGTAGTGTGGTGGGACCAGCTGAAGCAAGTGGAACATGTTAATGAAAGTAGGATCACTTGGAAATAGTTCACGAAGTACTTCCAGAAGGAGTACCTCTCAGAGAATTTATATGAAAAGAAAATGCAGGAGTTCTTTGAACTCAGGTTGGGAAGAATGACTATGGAGGAATATGAGAAGAATTTCTTGGGATTGTTAAAGTATGTCAGGTTCATTGGTGATGAGAAAGTGAAAATATAGAGATTTCTAAGTGGATTTCCAGCCTTCTATAAGGAAAAGATCAAGTATGATGAACCCAAGACATTGACTCGGGCCATCAAGAAGGATAAATAACTATATGAGCAAGGCCAGGGAAGAGAATCCTTGCAAAAATCTTGGAAGGACAAGAAGAATGTGAAGTCCGATCAGAGGAGGAAAGGATTCAAACCTCCCTTCAATAGGAATGTGCCTAATAGAAATCATCAATATCAGTATGCTAAGGAGGATTTTAAGAAGGAAGACTCCTTGTGAAAAAGGGGAAGACCACCAATCCAATGCTGGGGATGCAAGGAAGATCACCTATACAAGGATTTCCCACATAGAAAGGATAGAGCAAAGACTGTTCACAACATCCAAGAGTCTACAACAGTCGGAGATATGGGGAAAAACTATGCATCTTTAAATGATCGACAAGCAGAGTACCAGTCCAATATGATTGAGGTGGAAGGTAAGATCATAAATAAGCCCATTTCTATTTTGATTGATTCAGGAGAAATCCATTGTTACATTGACCCTAAGATAGTGGATAGATTACATTTGGTGAAAAGTAAACTTGGAAAAACAAGTTTGGTTCAGTTAGCCACTAGAACCAAAAGAAGAATCCATGATACGGTCAGAAGTTGTTCCATAAGTCTTAATGGCGTGAATACTAGTATTGATGTAAAAATCATACCATTGGGTTCTCATGATATTATGATTGGGATGGATTGGTTGGACAAGCATCCTGCTGTCGTACATTGTCATAACAAGACATTTACATGCCTTGATGGAAATGGAAAACAAAGCACTGTGAAAGGAGTTCCAAGACCCATCTCTATAAGGGAGATTTTGGCCTAGTAGCTGAAAAGGTGTTTTAGAAAAGGATGTCAACTGTATGCAGCCCATGTGGAGGAGCCAATTGATACAAAGGGGCCAAGCCTTGAATATTTCTTGGTGCTACAAGAATATGAAGATGTATTCCAAGAAATACCCGGATTTCCACCAAGAAGGGAGATACATTTCTCAATTTATTTAGTGTCAGGATCTGCCCTGATGTCAAAATAACCTTATAGAATGAGCACACCAGAGCTAAAAGAATTACAAATGCAGTTGGAGGAATTTTTGAGGAAAGGGTACATCCATCCAAGTGTTTCACCTTGGGGAGCACCAATACTTTTTGTCAAAAAGAAGGATGGAACCTTGAGACTGTGTATTGACTTTCGACAACTGAACAAGTACACTATAAAGAAAAAGTATCCGCTACCCTGAATTGATGAACTCTTTGATCAAATAATATGAGCAAATATATTTTCAAAGATTGACCTGAGGGAAAGATACCATCAGGTAAGAATCAAGGAAGAAGACATTCATAAGACAACTTTTAGGACTGGGTATGGGAATTATGAATTTGCAGTGGTGCCTTTTGGACTGACCAATGCACCAACTGTCTTCATGTGCTTAATGAATGACATATTCAAAAATTATTTGGAAAAGTTTTTCATATTATTCCTGGATGACATACTTATCTATTCTAAATCTGAAGAGGAGCATGAACATCACTTGATATTGGTATTGCAAGTACTGAGAAAACATCAGTTGTACGCCAATTTGAGTAAGTGTTATTTTTATCAAAAGCAGATCCATTACTTGGGACACATTATTTCAGAGCAGGGCATAGCAGTAGACCCAAAGAAGATTGAAGCCATTAGAAGATGGCCAACACCCAGAAATGTGTCAGACATCAGATCTTTTATGGGATTAGATGACTACTATAGAAGGTTCATAGTAGGGTTCTCTAAGATTTCTCACCCCATCACCTCTTTGCAAAAGAAGGGAACTAAATTTGAATGGACACCCAAGTGTGAAAAGAATTTTAATCTATTGAAGGAATTACTTACTAGTGCACCTATGTTAAAGATTTCTGACCCAAATGAAAGTTTTGTGGTATGTACAGATGCTTGTAAGGAAGGACTTAGGGGAGTCCTCACGCAGAATGGACATGTCATTTGATATGAGTCCAGAAAGCTTAAGGAACATGAGAGGAACTATTCCACACACAACTTGGAACTTCCTGCCATTGTTCATGCCTTGAGGATGTGGAGGCATTATCTCATGGGGAATAAATTTGAATTAAGGTCATACCACATTGGTCTGAAGTATCTTTTCGAACAATCGACCTTGAATGCGAGGAAAACTAGATGGATGGAATTTTTAAGTGAATATGAATTTGATATCAAGCATATCAAGGGAAAGGATAATAAATCTGTCGATGCACTTAGTAGGAGAGTGCATCTCATGCATGATAGTGTTGTCAGTATGCAATAGTCAGACTTGAATAGCATAGTTTTAGATGGTCTTGTTACAAATCATCATTACCTACAAGTGAAGGAAAACTTACAAAAAGGATATTTACAACAAAAGATAAAGGAGTACGAGATAAAGGAAGATGGATTCTTCATGCATAAAAATAGAATATATGTTCCTAGTTTTGGAGAACTGAGGAATTTGGTACTGAAGGAAATGCATGATGTTCCTTATGTTGGACATCCCGGTTACCAAAAAACAATTACAGCAGTAAGAAGCCAGTTCTTTTCGTCGGGAATGAAGAAGGATGTTGTTGATTACATCACTTGATGTATGGAATGTCAGAAGGTGAAGGCTGAGCGTAGGCACCCAATGGTTTTTTGCAGCCATTTCCAACTCCAAAGAAGAAATGGGAAGTGATCACTATGGATTTCATCACATGATTACCCAGAACAAATAATCAACATGATTCAATCATGGTGGTGGTTGAAAAATTAAAAAAGGCTGCTCATTTTGTGCCTGTGAAGACAACGCATACAACAACTAATATTGTAGAATTTTTCATGAAGGAAATTGCTAGGTTGCATGGGATACCTAGGACAATTGTTTCGGACAGAGATACGAAGTTTACCTCCAATTTCTGGAGGGAATTGTTTAAAGGATTTGGAACAAATCTAAACTTTAGCACAACATATCATCCCCAGACATATGGGAAAACAGAGAGGGTCAATCGAATAATTAAAGGCATGTTGATAATGTATGTGATGGATAAGCCATCTAAGTGGAAAGATTACTTACACTTGGTTGAGTTTGCATATAAATATGGGTATCAATATTCATTGAAAATGAGTCCATTTGAAGCCTTGTATGGTAGGAAATGAAATACTCCAGTGAGCTGGGACAACCCATCAAATAGAGTGGTGCTTGGGTTGGAGTTCCTCAAGGACATGGAATACCAGGTGGTCAAGATTAAGCACAATTTAAAGGCAGCTCGCGATAGACAAAAAATTTATGCAGACAAGAACATGACAGTTAGAGAATTTAAAGTAGGGGAGCATATACTTTTGAAAGTGAAGCCCAAGAAAATATCTTTGAAATTGGGTAGTTGTACAAATCTGGCAACCAGATTCTGTGGTCCATTCGAAATATTGGACAGAATAGGGCCGGTTGCATACATGCTTGCATTGCCTAGTTCCATGAATGTGCATAATGTATTTCATGTATCTTTACTAAAGAAATATGTACATGATCCTAATCATGTTATTGATTGGCATCTAATTTAGGTAGAGACAGAGGGATAATTTCAGGTTTAGCCAGTGTGGGTGTTGGACAAAAAAGTCAAAATGCTTTGGAATCGAGTTATAGAAATGGTAAAAGTTTAGTGGACCTGCTATGGTTCTGAAAATACTACCTGGGAGCATGAATATGCCATGCAGTCAGAGTACCCGTAGTGTTTTTGAATAAATTTGAGATTTTGATCTCTGTTTTGTATATGCACTAAGGACAGTGCCAAAATAAGGGGGAGGGAATGTAACACACCAGTTTTTTGAACCCTGATTTTAAATAATGTATTGTTACAATGCTGAGAGGCCAAAGTGCCCAAACAATTATTGAAGGGCCAGTATGCCCAAGAAATGCAATGTTTTGATCATTAATAATAATAAATACATTGTTGGCTGCTAGACAGACAAGGACTAGAGTTATAAGGGGTTATGATTCCACAAGAGAGGGAGCTTGGGGGACTAAGTGTTTATTCCTATTTTTTCTTATTACCCATTTTGTCCAAGGGAGGGGATTGGTTATGTGAAATTCTTTGGGAAGGACAGAAGGTTCTTGTTTTCCCCACGAGGTTACTTAAACCTGCCTTTGGTCTGACAGGGGGGTTGGAATGATGACTTGTTCACTTTTTTCCCGTTCCCTCACTCATTATTCCCTCACGCACTCCCTTGCACGCACTCCCATGCACCCCCCTAACTTGTCCATTGATCCATCATCACTTGTGTCTTGGCTTGGCAAAGGAAACAAAGATACTAAAGAACTTAGCCATAGGACACTTGGTTGTAGTGGTCGCTGGTGTGATCCAGCTGTGACCTGGGGCCTATATGTCTGAAATGCATTGGCCCGTGCCCTATTTTTCTCACAAGTGCGAATCCTGAGAGTTCCAACATTGAGATTATGGACCAACTGTGCTGGAAGCCCTGGTAGGAAGGAGAAGGACTGCATGAGGGACTGCGTGGTAGAGAAGGGTGGAGGTCCATTCTCTCGGGTGGCACAGGCTAGGTAGAAGAGTGATGGGTACTTGGATTGTTGTGGGTGTCGAGAAACCTGTGAGAGCTTGAGAGCTGACTGGTTTGGGAACCCAATTACACTCTGGAATTGTCCTTGTGGATTCATAGCCCTGGCTCGAGGGTGACACTACCTTTGGAATTTAGACCAATGGTCTCTATGGTTATGTGGAACGTCCTTGGTCTGTAGCGAGTCGGTGTTGTCTTTCATCAAGATAAGTGCTCTCTGTCGTGATATTACTATCTGTGTATGAATGTATTATGTTGTGTAGTTTAATTGTCATTTACATGTATATTTATGTATTTCTGTTGTGTATATTTAATTATCGTTTAACATAATCTTTAGATCTTGCATGCTTGATGTATATTTTTGTGCATGTCGTTAAATCTGTTATCTTATGCATCCTTAATAAATAAATAAGGTCAGCATGAGAAAGATGTCGAAGAGCAGGCTTGTAGGTAGCGTACTTGACTTGTGGGTGGTTGGGTATGTTACACATAGGTACATCCAAACCGAAATGGATTTCCAAGACATATCATGACTGGGAGGTGCCTATTTATATGATGTCAAAATCAAGCAAAAATTTAGGCACCAGAACAAACGAGAGTTTGGGTATGTAAATATTCAACAACCAAAGTATGATAAAGACGACCCTAACAAACATCCTCTGTAATATCCCTAGGCTGAACCCAATTGTAATGTAAATGAAAATATACTTAAGTTGGTGAGCTGTTTGATATCATTTTGTATGTACATTTCATGTCATAGTGCATGCATGTACTGCAGAATAAAATGAGGAAGTTTGTACCTTCCTGGATAACGCACGCAACAACTTGAGTGTGCACGACTTTGAGGCCAGGGAGCCTTTTATGTATATGCTGTGTTTTATAGGTTGGTGAGCCAGTTATTATAAGATAGGATTCTTATGTTTTTAATAGGCCAGAGAGCATAGATGTTAAAGGCCAGTGTGACTATTTTTGTATATGTCTCATAATTAATATAAAATACATCATTGTGCACAGACTGACCATGATAAAAGAGATGGGGGACTAAACTCCATTGGTTAGGGAAAGGGAGGGGCCTAAATGTTAAGGAAAAGGGATAAGCTAGGGAAATTAAGCCAAAAAGGAATATTATATTAATATTTCTTAAATATAAAGTATGGATAATTATTTTATCCTAAGTTCTAAAGTTGGGGACAAGTGGGCCAAAGTAGCTCCCAACATGACAAGTGTCAAGTTGGGGACATGCATAATTGTTGGGACTTAGTTCATTTTCCCATATTTTCCATCATTCCTTCCATCTTTCAGCCATGAATCCATGACCATTTCACTCACGCAGTCAGTTATCCTTCATACATTCATTTCACTGTACCTAAACTATATCCATAGCCATATTTGTTCGTTTAGCTGGTTAGCTTGGGGGATGAACTGAAGAAGCGAGTTGTCAGGCCCATGGGATATTGAAGAAGCGGGTTGTCCGGCCCATGAGAAATTTATCTATGGGTGAGATATTCTCGATTTAATATTTGTTCTAGCAAATTTGGATCTATAATGGGTTGAATTTGAAGTTACAGTGAAGCCATGACATATGGAGAGAGTTTAGTGGTTAAAATTCTCAATTCGTGAATTGATTTTGGATAAATTGATTCCAGAAATGTCAACCCACAACAATTTATTGTTATTGAGGCTGAATGGGTGTTATCGAGGTGAAATTGATGAAATTTAATAGTTGCAAAATGTCTATGTTAAATTGGGAAAAAGTTAGGAAAAATCCCCAATTTCTGCAGTGGAATTCATGAGGAATTGATGTGCATAAAAATGAATGCGCGCAGAAGGGCGCACTCAAAATGCAGGATGCACAGTGAAAAGCTTGTGATAGGTAAAATTCATCACTGCGTGGAAAGAAATTGGCGTGCTGGTGCGCACTCTAAATTTTGGCACCGTGCGGAACAATGTTAGTGTGCAGGTGCGTGCACTAAATTTTAGCACCGCGCAGAAAAAGGTTGGTTTGTTGGTGCAGGCGCTAAATTTTGGTGCCACGTGAAAGAATGTTTGTATACATGAGCGCACGTTAAATTTAACATTGCGCAGTGTACATACACATAATAAGTTGTGCGCGGTGTGCAAACACATAAGAATGTTGCATGAGGTGTGTGCAGTATTGGAAAAGTGCAAAGAAACTTTGTTGGTGCTCGTTTCATGTGGGTATATGTTGTCGCCCGATAATTTAGTTAATGGTGCACGTAGAGTATTTGTGCGCAGAGGGGGCGTATTGAAATTTGGCATGGTGCAGTACATAGAGTGAAATGTGTGCAAAATATCATCGCATGATAGAAAACTATGTGATACAAAAACTGCATGCAACAGGTATTGTTCAAGAACCAAGACTATGTGCAGTGGATATTGTCGTGCAACAAAAATGTAGTGCGTGCCAATTATTGGTGCGATAGGGAAGTGTTGCACAATGGTTATAGGTGCGCGAAGCATGATTTACCTTGAGTTGTTTCGGCGCATGGTAAATATGGGTTACAAGTTGAAATTTGTGCGTGCAAAGTTGTATGAAGGGTGAACAGCAACAAAAAATTAGTGATTTTCTGTGACGTTTTATATCATCTAAACGTCATCTTTTTGAGTGTGTTTTTGAGGCCCATAAGAGCGTTTTTAGCAACTCAAAAACCAAGAGATAGAGTTTTATCGAAGGTACACTTGGTATATGTAGCTCAAATGAAAGAGATCAGATAGATCTTTCTAATGGTGTAAATTGTTCGTCAAACAGAGCTTTTATGAGAAAGTTACAGCGTAAACAGTGGAGGGTAAAATGTAAGACCCATCTAACTTCAAAGAGCCATAAATTTTTGCTCCGGAATTTGATTGAGTCACATGAGTAGTCAATGGAAATCTATTGAGCCATAGAAGACATTCCAAGAGCTGAATTAAATTTCTGGGCATGCTAAAAGTATTTAATATGGAAAATAAGGTACCTGTAGCATAACAATTACAATATTGTATTTGGTCTAGAACTTCAACCGTCTATAACTAGCATCCCAGAACCCAGAAAGAGATAAAACTAGAACAGAGTTTCCACATGAAACCCAATTAAGATCCTACGAAAAATCTAAAGGAGTAGGTGCAAAAAATGCATAATTACCACGCAAAGTTGTGCCAAGTTGAAAAAAAAAATGAACATGAAAATTAATGGGAAAATTTCAAATAGCTATAACGTTTTGCTCAAGAGTCAGAATTGAGAATCAAAGAAGGCGTTGGAAAGGTCTTGGATAGTGGAATCTAAATATCCACCAAAAAAAATTGATCTGAGCATTCAAATTTCCAGGAAATCAAAAGAAAGAACTCTGATATATATTATTGAACTAGAATGGTTCATATTTTCATGAAATTGTTGAAACAGATAGTCTGACAAAGTTTTGTTGGCTAGACATTTTGCAGAGTTAAAAACAACTAGATCATATCAGGATCAACATAGATTCCAGAGGAATGGAAGAGGCACAAGGGACTTACAGTTGGGAAGATGAAATCAGAGGGATGGATGTCCATTTGGGTATTGAAGGAACAAACTCCAATGGACATGGAGAAGAAAGGGATGAAAACATGAATATGGCAAAGACCATTAAAAATTTGTAGAAGGATGTCCAAAGACATAAAGATGATAATAAAATACTTAAGAAATCCAAGGAGCAGCAGGATGACTTCAACATGAAGTTATTGTAGAGCTTGAACATAATAGAAAATAAATTGGACAAGGAGAGTGGCTCAAGCAAATCAGGAAGTCACAAGCATCCTGATGAGAAAATAAGAACCAGAAGTGTTAGAAAACTTCACCACAATTCCTTGAGGCATTCCAATAAGAGATCACACAGTAGCTTAAGTCCATCCCCTATCAGGAAGAAAAATATTTTTGGGGTGGATGAACTACGAGGAGAAATGAACAAAATCAAACCTCCTACATTTGATGGTGACCACAAGAAGTGAATATGTAGAAACATGGTTTCTCGGCATGAGAAAGTATTTTCAACTGCATAATTATTCTTCTCATGCAGAAGGTAGAGTTACTATCTATCAACTCAAGGGAAAGGAATCCATGTGGTGGGATCAGCTTGTGCAGGTGCAACACATTAAAGAGAAAAGTGTTACTTGGAGGGAATTCAAGAAGTATTTTGAGAAGAAATACTTGACTAAAAGATACTGTGACAAGAAAATGAAAGAGCTCTTTGAACTCAAGCTTGGAAGTATGACCATTGATGAATATGAAAGAATGTTTCTAGAACTGTTGAAGTATGTCTCTTTCATCAAGGATGAGACAATTAAAATTCAAAGGTATTTAAGTGGATTGCCTTCATTCATTAGTGACAAAATATAGTATGATGATCCCAAGAAATTGGAGGAGACCATAAGGCGAGCTAAATTCCTAGATGATCAACAAAAATCAAGGCCAACTTTCCAAAAATCTTGGGAAAACAAAAAGAAATTCAAAGTGGATCAGAGGAAGAAGGGATCTAAGCCACCATTCTTCAAAAATAATCCACAGGGACAACAAACTCCTAGGGAGCCCAAAACAATTGAAATAGGGGGTCAAAGGCCAAGGAAACCACCTATTCAATGTTGGGGTTGTAAAGGAGATCACATGTTCAGGGCTTGTCCTCACAAAGTTGAAAAAGGGAGAGTTGTTCACAATGTACAATAAGATGAAATAGTGGAGGACATGGGAAAAAATGTACCCAGGATCTATGTAGCCCTGGACAATAAGAAGCAGAATATCAATCACATATGATTGAAGTGGAAGGTATGATCAACAACCAAACCATTGCTATTTTAAATGATTTAGGAGCTAGTCAAGGTTATATAGATCCTAAGATAGTGGAAAGTTTGTATTTCCCAAGAAGCAAGCATGGAAAATCTTGGTTGGTGTAGTTGGACACCAGATCCAAAAGAACAGTCAATGATATGGTTAAGTCATGTGTTATGGACATGAATGGGTTGAACACCAAGGAAGATTTGAACATCTTGCCTTTAGGTTCCTATGACTGTCTAATTGGGATGGATTGGTTGGACCAACATCATGCTATCCTAGACTGTCATAACAAAGCATTTACTTGCTTGGATGAGAAAGGGAGCCTAAGGAAAGTGCAGGGAATTCCCAGGGCAGTAACCACCAGAGAAATTTCAGCATTGCAACTAAATAAATGTTACATGAAAGGCTATCAAATATTTGCAGCTCATATGGAAGAGACACCTAGAGATAAGGTGACAAATTTGGAAGATCATGAAGTCCTGGAAGATTTTGAAGATGTTTTCAAGGAGGTACCATGACTACCCCCAAAGAGAGATATTGATTTCTCTATAAATCTAATCCCTGGAGTAGCTCCAGTGTCAAAGACTCCTTACAGAATGAGTACACTAGAGCTGAAGGAGTTGCAAATGCAGCTTGAAGAACTTCTGAAGAAGGGGTATATACACCCAAGTGTGTAACCTTGGGGTTCCCTAGTCTTGTTTGTGAAGAAGAAAGATGGAACATTAATACTGTGCATTGATTTCAAACAGTTGAATAAAGTGATTGTTAAGAACAAGTATCCTCTGCCAAGGATTGATGATCTTTTTGATCAATTAAAGGATGCAAAAATATTTTCAAAGATAGATCTCAGGTCAAGATACCATTAGGTAAGGATTAAAGAGGAAGATATCAACAAAACCTCCTTCAGGACAAGGTATGGTCATTATGAGTTCACAATGGTGCCATTTAGGTTGTCAAATGCACCAACTGTTTTCATGTGCTTAATGAATGGTGTTTTTCGAGAATGTTTAGACAAGTTTGTCATTGTCTTTTTGGATGACATTATTATATATTCCAAGTCAGAAGAAGAGCATGAACATCATTTGAGGATGATGTTGCAAGTGTTAAGGGAACATCATTTTTATGCCAAATTGAGAAAGTGCTCATTTTATCAGAAGCAAATTCATTATTTGGGGCATATCATTTCAAAGGATGGGATAGCAGTGGATCCTGAGAAGATAGAATCCATTAGAGAATGGCCAGCGCCAAACAATGTGACAGAGGTCATATCATTCATGGGCCTTGCAGGATAATATAGGAGATTTACTGAAGGATTCTCAAAGATTTCACACCCAATCATTTCCTTGCAAAGGAAGGGTGAGAAGTTTCAGTGGACATTGGATTGTGAAAGGAGTTTCCAACACTTGAAACAATTATTAATAAGTGTTCCAATACTAAGGTTTGCAGACCCAAATGAAGACTTCATTGTATGCACAGATACATGTAAAGAGGGACTTGGTGGAGTCCTGAGTCAAAATGGGTTTGTTATATTTTATGAGTCAAGGAAGTTAAAAGAGAATGAAAGAAACTATACCACTCATGATTTGGAGTTGGCAGCCATAGTGCATGCCTTGAGGAAATGGAGACACTACCTCATAGGGAAAATATTTGAGCTAAGAACATAACATAATGGTCTGAAATATTTATTTGATCAACCAACTCTAAATGCTAGGCAAACCAGATGGTTAGAATTTCTAAGTGAATATGACTTTGATATAAAGAATATCAAGGGGAAAGAGAACAAAGTGGTTGATGAACTCAGCAGAAGAGTGCATGAATTGCATGCTACAACCATTATCATGTACCAATCGGATTTTAAAGACAAAATTATAGAGGGTGCCAAATTAGATTTGCATTACAAGGATTTAGTGGCAAAATTACAGCAAGGTAATTTGCAGCAGAAAATCGAGGAATACAAGCTAGATAATGATGAAATTATCATGTACAAGGGCAGCATTTATGTACCAAATTCCTAGGAGTTGAAAAATATGATATTGAGAGAAATGCATAATGTGCCTTATGCTAGGAACCCTTGATATCATAAATCTATTGCAGCGGTCAAGATCCAATATTATTGGCCATGCATGAAGAAAGAGGTTGCTGATTTTATTGCCAAATGTTTGGAATGTAAAAAGGTAAAGGCTGAGGATAGACACCCAACTAGTTTGCTACAACCATTACCCATTCCTGAGTGGAAATTTGAAGTTGTAACAATGTATTTCATTAGCAAACTTCCCAAAACAAACAAGCAACATGATTCTATCATGGTAGTGGTGGATAAGCTTACCAAAGCTTCCCATTTTATTCCAGTTAAGCTCACTCACATGGAAACCAACATTGATGATGTTTATATGAAGGAGGTTTCTAGATTACATGGCATACCCAAGACAATAGTGTCTGACAAAGATCCATAATTTACCTCAAATTTTTGGAAAGTATTATTTAATGGGTTTGGAATAAATTTGAATTTTAGTACAACCTATCATTCAAAATCAGATGGACAAACAGAGAGGCTAAATCGAGTGATTGAAGATATGTTGAGGATGTATGTGATGGATAAACCATCAAAATGGGAAGAATACCTACACTTGGTAGAGTTTGCTTATAACAATGGGTACCAATCATCTCTAAAGATGAGCCCATTTGAGGCACTTTATGGCAGAAAGTGCAAGACACCAGTAAGCTGGGATAACCCAGCAGATAGAGTAGTGGTCAGGCCAAATTGGCTCTGGGAAATGGAGGAGCAAATGATTAAAATAAAACAAAATTTAAAGGAAGCCCCAGACAAACATAAAAGTTATGATGATAAGGGCAGAACTCACAAGGAATTTAAAGTGGGAGACCATGTATTCTTGAAAGTGAAGGCCAACAAAAGTTCCCTGAAATTGAGAAATTGTTCAAAGTTGGCAGCTCGCTATTGTGGGCCATTTGAAATCCTAGAGAGGATTGGTCCAGTGGATTATATGATTGCATTGCTTGCATCTATGTCTGTTCATAATGTATTCCATGTATCATTGCTCAAGAAATATATATACCTGATGCTAATCATGTTATTGATTGGAATGTGATCTAGGTGGAGCAAGAAGGCACTTTCCAAGTGCATCCGATGTGCATTCTAGATCAAAAAATCAAAGAGCTCCGAAATTGAGCCATAGGTATTGTAAAGGTCCAATGGACCTGGTACGATCCTGAAGATGCTACTTGGGATCATGAGGATGCAATGCGGGCATAAAACTCACATCGTTTTGAGGATTTTTAAAGTTTTGTTGTATATGGGTACATGATGCATTGAGGACAGTGCATAAATAAGGGGAGGGGATTGTAATATCCCTAGGTCAAACCCAATTGTAATGTAAATGAAAATATAATTAAGCTGGTGAGCTGTTTGATATCATTTTGTATGCACATTTCATGGCATAGTGAACGCATGTGTTGCATAGTAAAATGAGGAAGTTTGCACCTTCCTGGATACCGGGCGCAACAACTTGAGTGCGCACGACTTTGAGGCCAAGGAGCCTTTTTTGTATATGCTACGTTTTACAGGCTAGTGAGCCAGTTATTATAAGCTAGGATGCTTATGTTTTGATTAGGATGGAGATCCTAGATGTTAAAGGCCAGTGCGCCTATTTTTGTATATGTCTCGTAATTAATATAAAATACATTGTTGCCCACAGACCAACCACAATAAAAGAGATGGGGGACTAAAATCCACTGGTTAGGGAAAGGGAGGGGCCTAAAAGTTAAGGAAAAGGGCTAATCTAGGGAGCTTAAGCCAAAAGGGAATATTATATTAGTATTTCTTAAATATGAAGTATGCATAATTATTTTATCCTATGTTCTAAAGTTGGGGGCAAGTGGGCCAAAGTAGCTCCCAACATGACAAATGTCAAGTTTGGGACATTCATACATATTGTTGGGACTTAGTTCATTTTCCCATCTTTTCCATCATTCCTTCCATCATTCAGCCATGACTCCATGACCATTTCACTCACATAGTCAATTATCCTTCAGACATTCATTTCACTGCACCTGAACTGTATCCATAGCCATATCTGTTTATGTAGCTGGTTAGCTTGGGATATGGACTAAAGAAGCAGGTTGTCAGGCCCATGGAATATTGAAGAGGCGGGTTGTCAGTCCCGTGAGAAATTTCTCTCCAGGTGAGAGAATTGTTGGGAATTGATTTCTTGAAGGTACTGAGCTACAACTACAATGCTTTGAGACTTCCTGTCCAGCCTGTTGCCGAAGATTGGAAAGGAAGTGGGGTAGTCGAAGGACTGTTGAGCAGAGAAGGGGCGCACTTCCTGGGGTGGGACAAGCATGCAGGGACTGAGGGACTGTAGGCTGTTAGTTGAGTTGGCACTTGAGAGAGAGTCTTTCTTGTTGTCTACTAGCCCTTAGCCTAGTTAGGAATCCCTTTACCCAAGTGGAGTTTAGTCCTAGCTCAGGGGTGACTCACTCATGACAGTGATGAACAGTGTGGTCTAAGGCTCGGAGGTTCATGGAAGGTCTGCACGTAGTTGGTGATTCTTACCAAGATAAGTGCCAATTGTGTGATAAATTTACATGCTGCATTGTTATTTACGTGCTTATTTTTATGGGTTATCATATGTGCAGTTATAACTGTGTTTATTTTTATGGGTATTTCCTATATATGTTGCATGTATATGTTTACTTTTATTTCAGTGTGAATCTGCGTATTTACAGATGTATTTGTGCGTTTACGTTTTATATGTAATTCTTCCACAAGAGTTCTGTGTGTGTATATTTTAATTGCATGCAGTTCGAAAAATTTATGTGGCATAGCTTAGTTGGATGCTAGGTATGTTACAGTATGTTCCGCAGAGAGAACATAAAGAGTTCTCTAGTATAATGTGGCCTGGCATGGATGGTCGAGGGTATCAGAGCTTTAGTTTTCAACACTGAGCCTAGATGGGCTGAGAAAATTGATTTTAAGCAAAATGTTATAGAGGATTTATTTCAAAGTGGGCAAATTTCAGTTTGTAGAGCGTCCATTGTAAAAAGTAACAACAACTGGGTAGAATTGGCGAAAAACCCCAATTTTTGTTGTTAAATTCATGAGAAAATGGAGAAATTCGGCCAAGTGATGAGATATTCCCGATTTAATATCTGTTCTGGAAAATTAAGATCTAGAATGGATCAAATTTGAAGTTACAGTGAAGCCATGACAGATGGAGCGAGTTTAATGGTTAAAATTCTCAATTCACGAATTTCATTTGGATAAATTCGTTTCAGAAATGTCAACCCACAGCAATTTGTTGTTATAGGGGATTAATGGGTGTTATTGGGGTGAAATTGAGGAAATTTCACAGTGGCAGAATGTCTATGGTAAATTGGGAAAAAGTTAAGAAAAATCCCCGATTTCTGCAGTGAAATTCACAAGGAATTGATGTACATAAAAATGAATGCACGTAGGAGGGCGCACTAAAAATGCAGGATGCACAGTAAAAAACTTGTGATAGGTAAATTTCATTACTGCATGGAAATAAATTGGCATGCTATTGCACGTGCTAAATTTTGGCACCGCGTGGAACAATGTTAGTGTGCAGGTGCGTGCACTAAATTTTGGCACCGTGAGGAAAAGGGTTGGTTTGCTGGCGCACGTGCTAAATTTTGGCGCCGCGTGGAAGAATGTTTGTGTACAAGAGTGCTCATTAAATTTATCATTGTGTGGTGTACATACACATAATAAGTTGTGCGCAGTGTGCACACACATAAGAATGGTGCGCGTGGTGTGTGCAGTATTGATAGAGTGCATAGAAACTTTGCTGGTGCATGCACAATGTGGGTATATGTTGTCGAGCGATAATTTAGTTAATGGTGTGCATAGAGTATTTGTCTGTGGAGGGGGCGTATTGAACTTTGGCATGGTGCAGTACATAGAGTGAAATGCGTGTGGAATATCAATGCACGATACAAAAACTGTGCACAACAGGTATTGTTCAAGAACCAAGACTGTGTGCAGTGGATATTGGCATGCGATAGAAAAGTAGTGCGTGTCAGTTATTGGTGCGATAGGGAAGTGTTGCACAATGGTTATAGGTGCGCGAATAATGATTTACCTTGTGTTGTTGCTGTGCATGGTGAATATGGGTTACAGGTTGAAATTTGAGCATACAAAGTTGTATGAAGGGTGAACAACAACAGAAAATCAGTGATTTTCTGCGATGTTTTATATCATCTGAATGTCATCTTTTTTCAGTGGATTTTTGAGGACCTTAAGAGCATTTTTAGCAACTCAAAAACCACAAGACAGAGGTGACCCAAAGGTACACTTGGTATCTGCAAATCAAATGAAAGAGCTCATATAGATCTTTCTAATGGTATAAATTGTTCGTCAAACATAGATTTTATGAGAAAGTTACATCTTAAATAGTGGAGGGTAAAATGTAAGACCCATGTAACTTCAAAGAGCCATAACTTTCTGCTCTGGAATCAGATTGAGGCATAGGAGAAGTCAATGGAAAGATATTGAGCCATAGAATAAATTCCAAGAGATGAATTAAATTTCTGGGCATGTTAAAGGTGTTTAATATGGAAAATAAGGTACCTGTAGCATATCAGTTAAAATTTGATATTTCGTCTAGAACTTTAGCCAGTTGTAACTAGCATCCTAGAACCCAGAAAGAGATGAAACTTAGAGAGAGAGTCCATAATATGTATATGAGGAAACCCAATTGAGATCCTATGAAAAATCCAAAGGTGTAGGTGCAAAAAATGCATAACTACCGTGCAAATTTGTGTCAAACTGAAGAAAAAAAATGAACATGAAAATTAAAGGGAAAATTTCAAATAGCCCTAACTTTCTGCTCAAGACTCGGGATTGAGCATGGGAGAAGGCATTGGAAGGTATTGGATAGTGGAATATAAATATCCACCCATAAGTTGGTCTGGGCATTCAAATTTCTAGGAAATCAAAAGAAAGAATTATGATATATATTATTGAACTAGAATGAGTCATATTTTCATGAAATTGTTGAAACATATAGTCTCACAAAGTTTTGTTGGCTGAACATTTTGCAGAGTTAACAACAACTATATCAGATCAGGATAAACATAGATTCTAGAGGAATGGAAGAGGAACAAGGGACTAACCGTTAGGAAGATAAAATCAGAGGGATGGATGTCCATTTGGGCATTAAAGGAACAAACTCCAATGGACATGGAGAATAAAGGGATGAAAACATGAATATGGAAGAGAGCATTGAAAATTTGCATAAGTATGTCCAAAGCCATAAATTTGATGATGAAAGGCTTATGAAATCCAAGGAGAAACAGGATGACTTCAACATGAAGTTATTTCAAAGCTTGAACATAACAGAAAAGAAATTGCACAAGGAGAGTGGCTCAAGAAATTCAGGAAGTCACAGGCGTCCTGATGAGAAAAGAAGAACTAAAAGTGTTAGAAAACATCACCACCACTCCTCGAGGAATTCCAATAAGAGAGAACACATCAGATCAAGTCCATCCCCTGTCAGGAAGCACAAGAGTTCTAGGGTGGATGAACTGCGAGGAGAAATGAACAAAATCAAACCTCCTACGTTTGATGGTGAGCACAAGAAGGATGAAGATGTAGAAACATGGTTGCTGGGAATGAGAAATTATTTTAAACTTCATAATTATTCTTCTCATGTAGAAGGTAGAATTACTATCTATCAACTCAAGGGAACATAATCCATGTGGGGGGATCAACTTGTGCAGGTGCAACACATTAAAGAGAAAAGTGTTACTTGGAGGGAATTTAAGAATTATTTTGAGAAGAAATACTTGACTAAAATATACTATGACAAGAAAATGAAAGAGTTCTTTGAACTCAATATTGGAAGTATAACCATTGATGAATATGAAAGAGGGTTTCTAGAACTGCTGAAGTATGTATCTTTCATCAAGGATGATACAGTTAAAATTGAAAGGTATTTAAGTGGATTGTCATCACTCATTAGTGAAAAAATACAATATGATGATCCCAAGAAATTGGAGGAGACCATAAGGTGAGCCAAATTCCTATATTATGAGCAAAATTCAAGGCCAACTTTTCAAAAATCTTAGGAAGAAAAAAATAAATTCAAGGTGGATCAGAGGAAGAAGGATCTAAGCCACCATTCTTCATAAATAATTCACATGGACAACAAACTCCTAGGGAGCCCAGAACGATTAAAATAGGGGGTCAAAGGCCAAGGAAGACACCTATTCAATGTTGGGGTTGTAAAGGAGATCACATGTTTAGGGATTGTCCTCACTGTTGGTTGTGGAGCCTGATTATCTTCCTGATTCAGAGGTCCTTGCTTTCAGCCGTGTTTATACCCCATGAAGTATTTACACCCCAGAAGTATGTACACTCTTCCACGCGGGGGAGTGCAGAGGGGGGGTACCCCCTCTGCGGGGTCCGGGGGGTCTAGGGGAAAGCGGGCCCCCAGCGGGGGTTCGGGGGCGAAGCCCCCGAAGCAAAAATTGCCTTGTAAAAGTATATTGTAATTTCACTGTAAATCTGGACCATTCATTATAAGGTCGCATATCTAACGGTAGAGATTATGTTAGGGTTTTTTTCCCTAGAAGGAAAACCTCTTTTATGAGGGAAATGTATTGCGGCTATGGATGATGGTGAATATTGTATTCTAAGAGAGGAGACTGTGAGAGAAAGAAGAGGAAGTTACAACAGGTTTTGCTGTAGGTTGTATCCCTTCCTTTGCTGGATAATAATAAAGGAAGGACCTGGCAATTTCTCTAGTGGACGTAGCCCACACTGGGTGAACCACGTAAATCTGTGTCTCTCTTGTATTGTGTGTCTTCTGTGTTTTTTTTCTGCATTTGTTTTATTTTATTGCTCC
>ML782596.1:549284-567680 GCA_009831015.1 Picea engelmannii | reverse complement strand
TTTCAGTTGGTCTTCAAGAATGAAGATGAAGATGAGAAATTTTCCAGGTCCAAGAAGGTTCAGAGTCCAGCATATACAACAGCGGTGGAGTTGTTGAGATCAGTCTCCAAGTGGGATATTGTTGGTTGTGGAGCCTGATTATCTTCCTAATTCAAAGGTCCTTGCTTTCAGCCGTGTTTATACCCCATGAAGTATTTACACCCCAGAAGTATGTACACTCTTCCATGCGGGGGAGTGCAGATGGGGGGTACCCCATCTACGGGGTCTGAGTGGTCCATCCCCCCGGCTGGGGGGTCTGGGGGAAAGCAGGCCCCCAGCGGGGGTTCGGGGGTGAAGCCCCCGAAGAAAAAATTGCCTTGTAAAAGTATATTGTAATTTCATTGTAAAAGTATATTGTAATTTCTGGACCGTTCATTATAAGGTCACAGATCTAATGGTAGATATTATGTTAGGGTTTTTTTCCCTAGAAGGAAACCCTCTTTTATGAGGGAAATGTATTCCGGTTATGGATGATGGTGAATATTGTATTCTAAGAGAGGAGACTGTGAGAGAAAGAAGAGGAAGTTACAGCGGGTTTTGCTGTAGGTTGTATCCCTTCATTTGCTGGATAATAATAAAGGAAGGACCTGGCAGTTTCTCTGGTGGACGTAGCCCACACTGGGTGAACCACGCAAATCTCTGTCTCTCTTGTATTGTGTGTCTTCTGTGTTTTTTTTCTGCATTTGTTTTATTTTATTTCTCCGCGGTCCTGTTTTTCTAACACTCACAGAGGTGAAAAAGGGAGAGTTGTTCACAATGTACAACAATCTAAAATAGTGGAGGACATCGACAGAAATGTACCTAGGATCTATGCAGCCCTAGAAAACAAGCAAGCAAAATATCAGTCACATATGATTGGAGTGGAAGGTATGATCAACAACCAAACCATTGTTGTTTTAATTGATTCAGGAGCTAGTCATAGTTATATAGATCCTAAGATGGTGGAAAGTTTGCATTTTCCAAGAAGAAAGCATGGAAAATCTTGGTTGGTGCAGCTGGCTATTAGAGCCAAAAGAAAAGTCAATGAGATGGTTATGTCATGTCTTATGGACATGAATGGGTTGAACACCAGGGAAGATTTGAACATATTTCCTTTAGGTTCCTATGACTTTCTAATTGGGATGGATTGGTTGGACCAACATCATGTTATCCTAGACTGTCATAACAAGGCATTTACTTGCTTGGATGAGAAAGGGGGCGTAAAGAAAGTGTAGGGAATTCCTAGGGTAGTAACCATTAGATAAATTTCAACATTGCAGTTGAAGAAATGTTACAAGAAAGGTTGTCAAATATTTGGAGATCATATGGAGGAGACACCTAGAGATAAGGTGCCAAATTTGGAAGATCATGCAGTCCTGAAATATTTTGAAGATTTTTTCAAGGAGGTACTAGGACTACCCCCAAAGAGAGATATTGATTTATCTATAAATCTAATGCCAAGAGTAGTTCCAGTGTCAAAGACTCCTTCCAGAATGAGTACACCAGAGCTGAAGGAGTTGCAAATGCAACTTGAAGAACTTCTGAAGAAGGAGTATATATGCCCAAGTGTGTCACCTTGGGGTGCCCTAGTCTTGTTTGTGAAGAAGAAATATGGAACATTAAGATTGTGCATTGATTTCAGATAGTTGAATAAAGTGACTGTTAAGAACAAGTATCCTCTGCCAAGGATTGATGATCTTTTTGATCAATTAAAGGATGCAAATATATTTTCAAAGATAGAGATCAAGTCAGGATACCATCAAGTAAGGATTAAAGAGGAAGATATCATCAATACTGCCTTTAGGACAAGGCATGGTCATTATGAGTTCACCGTGGTGCCATTTGGGTTGTCAAATGCACCAGCTGTTTTCATGTGCTTAATGAATGGTGTTTTCCGAGAATGTTTAGACAGGTTTGTCATTGTCTTTTTGTATGACATTCTTATATATTCCAAGTCAGAAGAAGAGAATGAAAATCATTAGAGGAAGGTGTTACAAGTATTAAGGGATCATCATTTATATGCCAAATTGATTAAGTGCTCATTTTATCAGAACAAAAATCATTATTTGGGGAATATCATTTCAAAGTATGGGATAGCAGTGGATCCTGAGAAGATAAAAGCCATTATAGAATGGTCAACGCCAAAGAATGTGACAAAGGTTAGATCATTCATGGGCCTTGCAGGATACTACAAGAGATTTATTGAAGGATTCTCAAAGATTTCACATCCAATCACTTCCTTGCAAAGGAAGGTTGTGAAGTTTCAGTGGACATTGGATTATGAAAGGAGTTTCCAACACTTGAAAAAATTATTGACAAGTGCTCCAATACTAAGGATTGCAGACCCAAATGAAGACTTCATTGTATGCACAGATGGATGTAAAGAGGGACTTGGTGGAGTCCTCAGTCAAAATGGGTTTGCTATATGTTATGAGTCAAGGAAGTTAAAGGAGCATGAAAGAAACCATGCCACTCATGATTTGGAGCTGGCATCCATAATGCATGCCTTGAGAAAATGGAGACACTACCTCATGGGGAAAACATTTGAGATAAGAACAAACAATAATGGTTTGAAATATTTAATTTGATCAGCCAACTATAAATGCTAGGAAAACTGGATGGTTAGAATTCTAAGTGAATATGACTTTGATATAAAGAATATCAAGGGGAAAGAGAACAAAGTGGCTGATGCACTCAACAGAAGAGTGCATGAATTGCATGCTACATCCATTAGCATGTACCAATTAGATTTGAAAGACAGAATTATAGAGGCTTCCAAATTAGATTTGCATTACAAGGATTTAGTGGCAAAATTACAACAAGGTAATTTGCAACAGAAAATTGAGGAATACAAGCTAGATAATGATGAAATTATCATGTACATGGGCATAATTTATGTACCAAATTCCCAGGAGTTGAAAATTTTCATATTGGGAGAAATGCATAATGTGCCTTATGTTGGGCACCTAGTATATCAAAAATCTATTGCAGTGGTCAAGAGCCAATATTATTGGCCAGACATGAGGAAAGAGGTTGATGATTTTATTGCCAAATGTTTGGAATGTCAAAAGGTAAAGGCTAAGCATAGACACCCAACTGGTTTGCTACAACCATTACCCATTCTCGAGTGGAAATGGAAAGTTGTAACAATGGATTTCATTACCAAAATTCCTAGAACAAACAAGAAACATGAATCTATCATGGTAGTGGTGTATAAGCTTACCAAAGCTGCCCATTTTGTTCTAGTTAAGCTCACTCAGAAGGAAACCAATATTTGTGATGTTTATACGAAAGAAATTGCTAGATGACATGGCATACCCAAGACAATAGTGTCTGACAAAGATCCAAAATTTACCTCAAATTTTTGGAAAGGAATATTTAATGGGTTTGGAACAAATTTGAATTTTAGTAGAGCCTATCATCCAGAATCACATGGACAAACAGAGAGGCTGAATCGAGTGATTGATGATATGTTGAGGATGTATGTAATGGATAAACCATCAAAATGGGAATACTACCTACACTTGGTAGAGTTTTCTTATAACAATGGGTACCAAGCATATCTAAAGATGAGCCCATTTGAGGCACTTTATCAAAGAAAGTGCAACACACCAGTAAGCTGGGATAACCCAGTAGACAAAGTAGTGGTGGTGCGAGATTTTCTCAGGGAAATGGAGGAGCAAATGATTAAAATAAAACAAAATTTTAAGAAAACCCAAGACAAACAGAAAAGCTATGTTGATAAGTTCATAACTCATATGGAATTTAAAGTGGGAGACCATGTATTCTTGAAAGTGAAAGCCAACAAGAGTTCCTTGAAATTGGGAAATTTTTCAAAGTTGACAGCTCGCTATTGTGGGCCATTTGAAATCCTAGAGAGGATTGGTCCAATGGCTTATATGATTGCATTGTCTGCATCTATGTTTGTTCATAATGTTTTCCATGTATCATTGCTCAATAAATATACACCTGATGCTAATCATGTTATTGATTGGAATGTGATCCAGGTGGAGCAAGAAGGCGCTTTCCAAGTTAATCTAGTGCACATTCTGAACTGGAAAATCAAACAGCTCCAAAATCGAGCCATGGGGCTTGTAAAGGTCCAATGGACTTGGTACAGTCCTGAGGATTCTACTTGGGAGCATGAGAATGCAATGTAGGAAGAATACCCACATATTTTTGAGGATTTTTGAATTTTTTTTGTATATGGGTACATGATGCACTCAGGACAGTGCATAAATAAGGGGATGGGATTGTAATATCCCTAGGCCGAACCTAATTGTAATGTAAATGAAAATATACTTGATCTGGTGAGCTATTTGATATCATTTTGTATGCACATTTCATGGCATAGTGCGCACATGTACTGTGTAGTAAAATGAGGAAGTTTGCACCTTCCTGGACACTGTGCACAACTTTGAGGCCAGGGAGCCTTTTGTATATATGTTGTGTTTTACAGGATGGTGAGCCAGTTATTATAAGCTAGGATGCTTATGTTTTGATTAGTCTAGAGAGCCTGGATGTTAAAGTCCAGTGCACCTATTTTTGAATATGTCTCATAATTAATATAAAATACATCGCTACATGCAAACCGACCACGATAAAAGAGATGGGGGACTAAAATACACTGGTTAGGGAAAGGGAGGGGCCTAAAAGTTAAAGAAAAGGGCTATCTAGGGAGCTTAAGCCAAAAATGAATATTATATTAATATTTCTTAAATATAAAGTATGGATAATTATTTTATCCTAAGTTCTAAAGTTGGGGACAAGTGGGCCAAAGTAGCTCCCAACATGAAAGTGTCAAGTTGGGGACATGCATGCATATTGTTGGGACTTAGTTCATTTTCCCATGTCTTTTCCATCATTCCTTCCATCATTCAGCCATGACTCCATGACCATTTCACTCACGCAGTCAGTTACCCTTCAGACATTCATTTCATTGTACCTGAACTGTATCCATAGACATATATGTTTGTGTAGCTGGTTAGCTTGGGAGATGGACTGAAGAAGCGGGTTTTCAGGCCCATGGGATATTGAAGAGGCGATTTGTTAGGCTCGTGAGAAATTTCTCTCTGGGTGAGAGAATTGCTGGGAATTTATTTCCTGAAGGTACTGAACTGCACCTACAGTGCTCTGAGACTTCCTGTCTGGCCTGTTGTTGAAGCTCGGAAAGGAAGTGGGGTTGCCAAAGGACTATTGAGAAGAGAAGGGGCACACTTCCTGAGGTGGGATAAGCATGTGGGGAATGAGGGACTGCACATTGTTAGTTGATTTCGCACCTAAGATGGAGTCTTTCCTATTGTATATGATCCTTTAGCCTAGTTAGGAATCCCTTTACCAGGGTGGAGTTTAGTCCCAACTCGGGGGTGACTCACTATTGAGAGTGATGAACAGTGTGGTCTAAGGCTGGGAGGTTCATGGAAGATATGCACGTAGTTGGTGACATTCTTACCAAGATAAGAGCCAATTGTATGATAAATTTGCATACTGCATTGTTATTTACGTGCTTATTTTTATGGGTTGTCATATGTGAGATTATAACTGTGTTTATTTTTATGGGTATTTCCTGTATATGCTAAATTTCTATGTTTACTGTTATTTCAGTGTGAATCCAGGTATTTACAGATGTATTTGTATGTTTACGTTTTATATATAATTCTTCCGCAAGAGTTCTGTGTGTGTATATTTTAATTGCATGCAGTTCAAAAAATGTATGTGGTATAGCTTAGTTGGATGCTAGGTATGTTACAGTATGTTCTGAAGAGAAAACATAAAGAGTTCTCTGGCGTAGTGTGGCCCGACATGGATTTCCGAGGACATTACATCCTCTCAAAAAGCCTTTCAAGACATAGGAAAATAATGTTAACATAAAGACGAAGAAGGACACTGGAAAGTGGTGTGATTTCCAAAAAACCCCCTGGTACAACACTGATGAATGTCGCTCAAAAGAATTATTGGTGACCAAGATCAAAGAAAATGAGCTGAATCCTAATTCAGAATCTTATTCAGAAAATAATGGAAGAAGAAATATCATCAACGCAGACCCCACTTCTATTGTCGCGACCACAATAATTCAACCAAAATAACCAGCAGATCCTGAAGAGGGGGAGCTCTTTTTTTATTCATAGATGTGGGTGAAGGGGACCCTGCTGCATTTTATTGTTGATAGTGGAAGCCATAAGAACCTCATCTCAATAGAGGTTGTCAAATAGTTGGTATTTTTGACAACACCACACCCGCAACCATACAAAATCAGGTAGCTTCACTAGGGATGAGATCTCCGTGTCAACCAAAAGTGTCGATTGTCATACAACCCCCAACCCTTCAAGGATGAGGTATTATGTGATGTTTCCCCACTGGATGTTTTTGATGTTATTTTGGGTCAACCATATATGTGGAAGCACCATGCTATTTATGAGTCTCAACCCTGTAGTGTCATTTTTACTCTGGGGGGTCATCTTTATAGGATACTAGAGGTAGTTCTAACTAATGTCCCACCTAAATAATGCCGCAAGGTAATCTCTCATACTACAAAATTCATCCTCTCCAAAATATATTCAAAGGGTGAATAGAAGGACATTGCAACCACTGTAGCCTTGGCCCAAGACCTTTCTTTCCAACAAAAGAAGATTGCAGAAAATAAATAAGATATTGTTTCTTCACCTACATACACATTTCCCAGTCAAGCCCATATATAATAGTTTGGTTGAATATATTCAATCCCACCAACAACAGGTTCGTGACATCCTTCAACAAGCTAAGCAATGCAACTTCGCCAGCAAGATAAGCAACTCACCAAGATTCAGATTCAGTAAACGCTTTCCCCCCTCCCCCAGGAACTCAACGAAATCGAGACCATTGATTACTAAGGAGGGAGGATTGATCCATATGTATTTCGATGGCCACCCACCTATTCCACTAGTTCAAAATAGATTTTTCCACCTCGACATTTTTTTGACAGTGTTTTGGGTCCCAAACTTCCGGGGCCATTTTGAGACCCTAAATGATGGTTTTTGGGGATTTAGGGCTGATGCGATTGCCAAGGGAACTTTCCCAAGCCAGTCAGAATGTGTTCTTCACAGCTAGACCTTTCCAACTTTATATCGAGTTCCCAAAACATAGATTGTATGAAAACGTTACGCCCCCTATATGTTGACGTATCAATTACCCCATAGGGGTCTACAAACCTTTTGGCTTTTCATTTTCCGACATTAGGGTTTTGGATTTTCCTTATGTTAAAAAGGCCATTAGAGCCTCATTGTAACATCATATTCTTGCGAATGAGCATAACAGTCACATATCTTCTCAGAGATAAGTTGTCACCATTCTAGCGAGTCGTTCACTCTGTATTTTTACAGTCTCTGTACATTTCTTTCATTAATGGAAATCATGTATTACTGCATTTCTCTGTTTCTGACAAAATTTATGTGTATTTCATTGTAATATCTCTGTTTTCATTTCATTCTCAAAAATAATATGGATCAATGATGCACCAATAACATATAATTGTTTTTATTAACAAAATCTTGAAACATGGGGTGGTTAATTTTTCAACGCACCGATGCTTATTATTAATATGCACACCGGTGCATATTAATAATAACATGTTAATATATGCATCAATACTTATTATTAATATGCGCAACACACATGATTATCGAGGCTTAGAAGTATTATCTGGTAATTAACATGTTTATTGATTTGTTTATAAATGTAACAATATTTATTTTCATATTTAATTCATTGTGATTGACATTATATTCTTAAATGCTATTGTGCTATGTATACAATAACTTCACAGGTCTTGTAACTAAAGGCTATCATGGAAGTAAATGTTTTGGATCTCTGAAGGCTAGGTAGTCCAACCACCTAAGAAAGTGATTGTACGACTGCTCGAGAGTATTCCTCCCAGAAGAACACCCTTATAGAAGAGCAACATCCACTTTCAATGGTAAACCAAAGAGAACCCAAAAGCCTGCAATAATGACACCAACATAATGGCTTAGAGAATATGAGAGAGAGAACGAGAACGTGATTATATAAATTTTAGATTCAAATGGGGAGCCTATGTTTGATGATACATAATTCTTCGACATCTATGTTGAGAAATTTCCCATTGGGATGAAAAGGAAATCTATCTTTTATGATCTCCCATATTGGGAGCATCTTAATATTTCCCACTTAATAGATCCCATGCATATATTTAAAAATGTTTCATCTTCTTTATTGAGGCACATATCATAAAAGGAAAGTGACACATTGGATGTGAGGAGAGATGTTATTTTTCCAAAAACTAAAAATAAACATTGGCCAAGACAAGAAGGTAGAGGAGAGGTTGGTCCCTCTTGGTATTTAAAGGAAGGTGATGTCCCATGGATTTTGAAGAAAGAAGATATTTATTTTGCAAAGGAAGTTATATTGGGTGTGAAGATTCCTTCTTTATATGGGTATTCCATACAGAGTTTCTTCACTGTTCCTTAAGACCATTTTTCGGGTTTGAAATCCCATGACCATTTGAACCTTCTAAAGGTACAACATATGTCAAATATATGTTTTTATTATTTGTAATTTTTATTTTTATGCCATGGGATAAAAAAATAAAAGTTGTATGTGTTTAATTTATAGTGTCATTATCCTCTGCTCGTGTGTGGGTGTGTGATCCATGACTTCCCCCATGACCTAAGGTGTTCCATATCTAAATTTTATGCATTTGTACGTTGGATCACATCAATGGAGAGTCATATGGATAACATTCCACAGTGGCATTAAGATATAACTGAGATTGTTTGTATGTTTGAGAAGGAACAACCACTGATTTTCATGGACTTGTAGGTTCATCTTATAATTCACCTAGTAGATGAGGTTGAATTAGTTGGGGTGGTATCCTGTCATTGGATAGTTTTTTGAGAGAGGTACATGAAGAAATTGAAAGGATTTGTTTGTCAAAGGGAAAAACCCGAGGGGTCTATGGCAAAGGGGTACATATCATATGGGTGTTTCTATTATTCCAATGAGTACATCAAGCAGATCGACAACATACTAGTTGAAATGATTTGGGACTATGAAAGGGATGAAGAAAAAAGAGAATGTGAGCTTCTCCAAATGAATGGAAAAAGGCACTTGATAAAGAGTAAGTGAGTTATTGTTTGTCAAATTTCTACACAGTAACTATTCACACTAAACTTCACAATGTATATTTTCATGATCTCATATGTACTATATGTTGGTTTGATTTCATGAATACATCTGCGAATTTAGAAATTGATGCCATCAATAAATTGATTCTTTACAATTCGGAGGAAACATAGTCATGGGTTGCATTGTACGAACAAAAGAGGAGGAAATGGGAAAGTGACAGGAAATAATTCAGACAGTTGAATGGTAGAAGCATGTCTTATCTTGATCATTTAAAATAAAATATGCCAACGATATGCCCCAATAGTTGGGTTGTTGACCAAGTCAGAGACAAATATGGTGCATCTAGTCGTTACTCACATGAAGAAGAGGATGCACTAAACATAGGGGTTGGTTGCATAAACTCAGTAATAATATATTTGTGTACATAATTTTTGACGTAATGCACATTTGAATTGTAAGTACATCTATATTATTTTATATTTTAATGTTTGGGTTACTAGACACATATTGACACTACGATTTGTTCACTTTTTTATAGGTGCATTTGTTCCCATTTATGTGGGCATGTGGACATCATTTTTTCACTGAGGATGCCGATGATGGACACATGACACAAGACTATGGAGTGGAAGTCAAGTTCGACCAATCTAGTCGTGCTAACCACCATGACCAAAACACCATGCAGGGGAAGTTAGGTTACATCGGAAAGATACAAGAGATCATTCGAGTGGACTTCTCTTCTTTCCAATGTGTTATTTTTAGGTGCAATTGGTGGGACACCTTTGATCAAAATAATGTAAATGAAGATTGTGATAGTGGGATGATATGTATCAACTCTAAAAAAATGTGGGATGAAGCTAAGGAGCCTTATGTTTTCCAAAAACACTGCAACCAAGTGTTTTTTTACCCATATGTGTTGGATAGGGATTGGTGGTTTGTATTAAGATACAACCCTAGATCAAAATATATTTTTGTGAAAAATAATGTTATCATGCAAAGCAAGGAAGATAATCAAGGTGATGACAATGAAGAGTGATATATTATAAATGTTTTATTCTTTCATTACTTACTTTTATGGTTTCAAATTTATAGTGGATTTAATAATTTGGTTATTAAATTTATAATGTTTTTAGTATTTAATATTTCATATGAACTATTATTAATTTTTTGATTGGATGATATAATTTTTTTTTTTTAAATAAAAAGTAGAACCTGCTATATTAGAAAACCAAAACTCTTACAGAGTATAGAAAGTGTGTATCTGAAACCACCCAAAATGCTGTCGATTTATCGGAAACCAGCATATATAAAGGGAAAGTGGCAATAGCATGAAAATCTTAAAAGCAGAGTGGCATCTGTCCTGCCCGTAGGAAACCAGGACAGATGCAAAATGTCTAAATACATGTAAAACAATGAAGTAATAAAGCTAGGAACCAAGTAGACATATAAAACTAGAAACTGAAATAGCATAAGAAACCTAGGTTCTTGGTGACCTGTCATCCCCGCAATTCTGCCATGTGGTCCCTTCCAGGATGGCAAAGGCTTGTGCACAAAGGGGACATCTCCGCTTGACAGGCTCATTGGATAGCGCGTCAAAGAGCATATCCATGCATTGGCTCATGAGGAGAGCCCGGTGTTCCAGATCCGACAGGTGCCCACGAAGGTCAAACAGAAGAGCCATGTGTTCGTCCTTAATGATTGAGCCATGCAAGCTGCCACCCCCATCCATCGTTGCCTCGGAGCTCCCGTTGAACGCCATTTGCTCCACCGAAGCCGTTGCACCCTTCGAGCCTTCATCGAACGCCTGTGCACCAAGGCAGCTGCAAGTTTCGTCACCAGGCCAGGGAACTTCCTCCACAATATAGCCGGGTGTATCATCTAACAGTGTCGGAGTGATCTTACAGGCTTCCAGATGGGTCGCCACATGAGTCTTCTCGCAAATAGACGGGTCTTCCATAGATAGTGCCAGGGATGAGTCTTCCACGATAATGCAAGGGGGAAACTCCTCCTTCGAACCGGTATTCTGCAGGGCTCCCAGTGCCATTCCTCTAAAATCACTGCTACAGCCAACACTCAGCTCAGCGATGGTGGAACGACGCTCCATTCTTTCTGCCCTGGCTCTCTGCCTTAGAATGAATGTCGCTAGAGCTAAGGCTCGCTCCAGCTGATCCTTGCGGCGCCTCTGCTCCTTTTGAGCCGCCCATGCTGCGCCACGGTGGGGTGTTCCTCGCTTCCTTGCCATGAGAAAGGAGCTGGGCAATTGCAGATTGAGCGTGTTCTGTCTTGAGGCGGTCGGAGAGAGATACACCGGAAATGCTTGACCGCTCCCGAACCCCCGGGTAAAATGCAGAATGCAGAACTGCACTGGGACGTCACTGTATATACCAGACGTAAATAGAATTGGGCTGCTCCAGAGTATCCAAACAAGGCTTGGAGCCGAGGTAAAAACCGAATAAACGAGAGTTGAAGTCATCCTCCCACCTTTAGCCTTTGCCACCCCGTAAACACTGCGATTGTAAATGCTCACGCGAGGGAGAGGTCCCTCCGTCCTGCCCCTGCATCTATGGTCGTCCTTCATGGTAGAGACTGGCTCGTGGGTGGCGGTTAATGGAATTTACACCATGGCCTAGCGCATATCCACCTGTGGCCTCTAATCTACGTGTCACCCCATCTGGGGCGATTGGATGATATAATTAAATGTTATGTGTAAATGATATAAATATTTTTCCATTGTAAATCTAGATGATATTTGAACTTTTAGTATTTTAATTTTAACTTTTACTTTAAAAAATAATATATTATTGTATTGTAAATATCAAATATTTTATATCATAATTTTAAAATGTATTTTTGTTACCCACCATTTCATATCATTACCATATCGTATTATATTGTATTATTTTTTAATTTTGAGTTCATACATACTAATTAGGGGAATATCTAAAATGAGCCTCCAAAGTGAGTTTTAAAAAAAAACACCATTGTCCTTAAATAACTAATGCATGTGTCCCTCTCTAAACCCATATAATAATATATACTTAACTTATTACATAAAAATCAAATACATAATATATTATGTAATATAATAAATATAATATATTATGTTATATATTAATTTTATATTATAAATATAATAATATAATATATAATAAATAAATAAATATAATATATTATATTATATATTAATTATAATATAATAAAATATACTTGATTAAGTTATATATTAATTTTATATTATATATAATATATAATAATAATAAATATATAATTAAAAATTGAATTAAACATGTAGAACATAACAAAATTTTATCCCTTATCCCCTCTTTTTATTTGTGGGTAAGAAATTTTACAGCTCCTAATAGATAATTTGATATAAATTTTACTCCTCCTAATAGCTAATTCGATTCTTAATATAGATTACAATAATAATTAACATGTAACATAAGATATTCAAAAATTATTTAAAGAGAATAATCCATACAAATTAAAATATTTAATATTCTAAATATTTGTATGTTTTTTACATGTTTCTTGGTTAATTTTGAAATTCATGTATCCTTATAGTATAGTAAAAAAATGTTGAATTAGATATTTTGAAACTTGTATTAATTATGGGAATATATAAAAATATGACCAAATTACAATTAAGTGGAAGTTAAAATATCACAAATATTTTATAAATGATAATTGAGCTTATCATAATTATTTTCAATTATTCATTATGAACTTATGAACAAAAGAAATATTCTCCAAATGAGGGTCTCAATTCTCACATCGTACTTTCAAGTAAACAAGTTTGTAAAATTGTGATACAAAGTAAGGTTGAAGATTAATATAATTTACTTTTAACTTGCCCAAACTTTAATCAATAACATAAGCCATACCTTTACCCATTTTTATAACTTATTTACTTTTCAAGACCTCTTAACTACAAAAACATGATAAACTTGGTATTTTCATTTTCATCATGTTCAAATATAAAAATGACAACATAATAACTTAATTAGAACTTTTGTAATCTAACCTATTTAAATCTATCATTTGTACTATATATAGTTAATACATCAAAAAAATTATAAAAGGTAGGTATAAACAGCTTTGCTCCTAATTTCACTTGTTTTAGACATCAATACTTTATTTTAGATATATTCAAAAATAAAGTAATGAATTAAGAGTACTTTATTTTATGGAGAAAATTATATAACATGACTTAACATCAACATCAACAAAAAATTTTAAATTAATCACATCAACATATAAATTAAGTACATCAACATGAACAAAAAAGTGTTATATATATATATATATATATATATATATATATCTGGTCAACAACACAAATAAATGCTATAACTGCATATCTAGTCATAGTCTCTCATGGAAGCATGTTGTCGAGGAATAGGTGATGCGCCCTGCTCATCTGGGCGAGGTGAAGGAGGAGGAGGAGGAGGAGGTACTAAAAGAGAAGTGCCATCACCACCCTGATCAACATCACCTTCACCTTGATCAACATCACCACCCAAAGGATAAGGAGGAGGTGTTGAAGTAGAAGCACCATGATCACCACCCTGAGGAGGAGGAGGAGGTATTGAAGTAGAAGCTCCATCACTACCTCAAGGAGGAGGAGGAGGTACTAAAATAGAAGTTCCATCACCACCCTGATGATCATCATCACCACCCTCATCATCATCTGTACTGGAGGATGCGCCATCTCTCATCCCTACCAGTAACTTGGCAGCTCCAACAACATGACGCATAAGAGACATCATGTTGCATGGAAAGTCCATACAGATTTGCAAGATACCAGGGTCAACCCTATTGTCTTGCATCAGGATAGGACAGAATCCTACACCAACCAAAACAATGCTTAGTTTGTCACACACCTCCATCCTATATCTGAGATCGGGCCTACGCCGCATGTCACGTGGTATATGTGGCTAAGGAATCTGATCCACTGCATCCTCATCCATATCCTCATCTACATCAGGTGGCGAGGGATGAGGCATGTCCCAAAAACATGTGCCAACATGTGCAAAATATAACACAAGTTATTAATTAGTTGACAATTTCATTAAACAATTTAATAAAATACGTTAAAGAACATGCTAGAATAAAATTTATTTGAATTAAATAAGACAATAAAATAAAAGAACAATATTAATTTAAATCTTACCATGATCATACGATGTCTCATCCTCTTTGAATAGGATGTTGGAACATCTTGGCCAATCCATCCCCACATAAGGGAGCGACACCATCACAAAAAAATGATTTTCCTCATAGGCTAATAGATGAAGTGCCTCCCTAGAAATCCTAGCTGGAAAATT
Source organism: Picea engelmannii (assembly GCA_009831015.1). Classification (NCBI taxonomy): domain Eukaryota; kingdom Viridiplantae; phylum Streptophyta; class Pinopsida; order Pinales; family Pinaceae; genus Picea; species Picea engelmannii. Next base: position 553,197 of record ML782596.1, on the reverse strand, counting down.
GAGCATGCCTCTCTTGGGAATCATCTCGCCCCATATATGCATCCACACCTTGGTCATCAAACTAGGAGGTCATGGCCTCTATATCAAATAATGAACATAATATAAAAGTGCGCAACTAATATGTTGACCATCACCAAAAAAGTGTGAAATGGTCGACAGTAATAGTGAGAGGCACCCAACGTCCTCTACACTAAACAAGGCGATCCGTAATTATCCACCAGCCACATGAAAATAACTAGGAGAAGGTATATTGCATGTAATATACCTCTAAGAGTAGGCAAGCTGACTCTTAGCTGCAACACCCACTGGGACATCAGGAAACTAAGGAAAATCCTCCCCTCTCCTAAATATCCCAGTGATAAAATACATATCTTCCTCAGTGGGATGGTACCATTGATGAGGACCGAATCTGAATTGATGTTGATGGAACTCCCATCGACGGATCAACTGAACAAGAAAGGTGGAATTCCCCTTTAGGTATGTATCATCCTCATAGTACTTGAGGATGCCTACATTTCTCAAGAGGACGTACATAGCTGTAGTACTAGGCTAAGGGTACAAATCCCTCTCCCTCTCTCTAGCCTCCCACTCCTGAACCATATTATACTGGTCCACTCTCTATTGTTTCTCCTCTATTCACCGACGTCTCTGCATAATTAACATAGAAATTACATCAAAATTATACATAAAAACATAAAAAAAAATTCCATTAAATGAGAAATTTATTTCAAAATATGCAAACATATTTTTTTTTCAAAAAAACAAAAAGTTAGCCTTCGGTACGCCTGTAAAATAGTAATGCACCACTCATAGTGTGCACACATATATTACACACCTCATGGAAAATTTAATTTATTTTATGGGGTGCGTAGTAATTATCTGTAATGATCCCAAGCCATTATGCAAGGATCATCACGGTTTTGGTGTCTTTTTAAAACTTTTTCTTGGTTATGGTATTTCGTCAAACAATTTGTTGATCTATTTGTTTAGATGTGTTTAGATGTGTGTATGCAGCAAAGAACAAGAATAGACAAGCATGGAACATACCTCAACCATGTGCAATAATATAGACAAGCCAAAACATCTCAAATCTTTTTTATTCATAAAATAGAGAAGCCTGCTACAATGAAGATGTCGATCTGGAATGCTCACAGATGGCCAAGAAGATAGACAATAGATAAGAGCTGCTACAAAATGCTCCCAATAATACAAAAGATGCCTCCAAAGGATGAATAAGAAATGAAGATCAATACAAGCATATATGAATGCCAAACTCCCCAGTTGGAGAATGCCACGCTCCAATAGAAGGCTGAACCCCTCAATAACTCGACCCTGCTACCAAAAGTGTCCAATCACCCTAAGAAATATGCCAATTGATAGATCGGGTGATGGTAAGAACAACCCAGGTGCCTGAATCTCCAAGATACCTCTCAATCTCTGTAGATCTGAAATCCTCCACTAAATGGTGCCCCACTGGATGACTAAAGCCCTAGATAATTCGACTGATCTGGATTATTTTCGGCACGAAATGAGAGCGGAGATATAATAAATAAATGCACAGAGATATCGCGTATATCCAGTAATACAACAGAAATATATTAGAGATGCAACCATAAACACAGAGATACAATAATACACAATTTCTATTAATGAAAGAAATGTACAGAGACTGTAAAAATACAGAGTGAAAGACTCGCTAGAATGGTGGCAGCTTATCTCTGAGAAGAGATGTGACGGCTACTCACATTCGCAAGAAGATGATTACAATGAGGCTCTGAAGGCCCTTTTACAATAAACGGGAATGTTAAAAGTCCTAAACATCCAAAAACCTAACCCTAGGAGATGAAGTGCAAAAAGTCATGTGGGCCCCGTTTGGGTAAGTGAGTACATCAACTTCTCGGGGTCGTAACTTTTGCATATGATCTCTGTTTTAGGCGTGTAATAGCTCGTTGGAAAGGTATCGTCGAGGAGATTATGTTTGGGGGCTCAATCATGCCTTTGGCTATAATTGAGAACCTATATCTCGAAAAACCTTCATTTGGACCCTCAAAATGGCCCCGGAAGTTAAAACCTGCTAAAAATAGTAAATTGCCAAAATGGCTAGAAAACTGTTTTGAGCCATTTGGAAAAGGTGGGTGGCCACCGATATCCACCTGGATCAATCCTCCCTCCTTAGGAAGCAATGGTATCCATTGCGTTGAGTTCCCGGGGGAGAGGGAAAATTATTTGTTGAATCTGCATCTTGGTGAGTTGCTTGTCTTGCTGGAGAAGTCACGCTGCTTAGTTTGTGGAAATCTGTCACAAACCTGTGGCTGGAAGGTTTGGACCCTTTTAACCAGTCTGGCTATTTCAGATGACTGTGTGCAGAAGGAATCTTCGTTCTTTGCTGCAACCTTATCGACCTGCTTCTGTTGGATAGAAGGTGCTTTGGCCGAAGCTGTGGTGGCTGCAGTATCCTTATGTTCACCCTTTGAACAAATTGTGGAGAAGATGAATTTTGTAGTATGAGATACTACCTTGCAGCACTGTTTAGGTGGGGAAGTAGTTGGAACTACCTCTGGTATCCTATAGAGATGACCCCCCAGAGTAATAATGACACTATGGGGTCGAGACTCATAGATAGCATGGCGTTTCCACATATATGGCTGGCCCAAGAGAACATCACAAACATCCAGTGGGACAACATCACATAATACCTCATCCTTGAAGGGTTGGATGCCGTATGAAAATTGACACTGCTGGCTGACACGAAGATCTCGTCCTTGGCGAAGCCACCCAATGATATATGGTTGCAGGTGTGGTGTTGTCGACAATCCCAACTGTTTGACGACCTCTGCTGAGATGAGGTTCTTCTGGCTTCCGCTATCAACAACAAAATGCAGTGGGGTCCCATTCACCCACATCTGTGAATGAAAAAGGCGCTCCCCCTCTTCTGGATATGTTGGTTCTTCTAGTTGAATTGCTTCAGTCGCGACAATAGCAGTGGGGTCTGTGTCGATGATCTATCTTTTACCAGTATTTTCAGAATCAGATTCTAAATCAGGGTTCGGCTCCTTGTCTTTGATCTCGGCCACCAATGACTATTTTGAGTGACATTTGTCGGTGTTGTACCATGGGATTTTGTGGAAATCGCACCATTTTTCAGTGTCCTTCTTTTTCTTCCCGCGACCCTTCTTTTCCTGTGGCTTGGACTGGTTTTCGGAAGACTGTTTGTTAGGGTTTTCTTTGTCATACTTTGGTTGTTGTGGATTTGCAAACCTGAACTCCCATTTGTTCTGGTGCTTAAATTTCTACTCGAGTTTGACAGCATATCAATAGGCAGCACCAAGTGATGAGATGTCCAGAAAATCCATTTCAGTTTGGATGTATCTGTGTAGAGCCCCACGGTATTTCAGAACCAAATGTCATTCAGAGTCTTTGATACCCAACTTGGTGCGCAAGGTATGAAATCTATTGGTGAACTCCAGAACTGATTGGCCCTTCTCTTGTCGTAGTGTGGTCCATCTCATGTACTAGTCCTCATAGTTTCCAATAGGGTAGTACTGTTCATTTACCGCATCCACAAAAAATTCCCAAGTGGGCTCGACCCCATATATTCCAGAATCCTCTGTGGAACTCTGCTCCCAGTAAGTTTCCCACCAATGTTTGACATGGGGGAGAGCCTTAAGGAGTGCGAAGGTGATCTTTTCCTTGTCTGAAAAGTTATGAACAGAGAAATAACCTTCTAGTAGATTTAACCATTTATCTAGGGCATCTGCATCTATTTGACGTTCAAATACGAGAATATCAAAATTAACCTGTACCTTGAAAGGCGAGGTGCCTCCAAAGTGGTCGCTTGATGAAGATGTGCCTGATGCTATCGGCAAGCGTTGAAGGATGTGGGAAAAATTCTCCATCATTTCGTCCCTCTGTC
>ML782596.1:534032-548803 GCA_009831015.1 Picea engelmannii | reverse complement strand
CCAAAAACCTAACCCTAGGATATGAAGCGCCAAAAGTCATGTGGGCCCCGTTTGGGTAAGTGAGTACATCAACTTCCCGGGGTCGTAACTTTTGCATACGATCTCCATTTTAGGCGTGTAATAGCTCGTTGGAAAGGTATCGTCGAGGAGATTCATTTTGGGGGATAAATTGTGCCTTTGGATATCATTGAAAACCTCTATCTCAAAAAACCTTCATTTGGACCCTCAAAATGGCCCCAGAAGTTAAAACCTGCTAAAAATAGTAAATTGCCAAAATGGCCAGAAAACTGTTTTAAGCCATTTGGAAAAGGTCGGTGGCCACCGATATCCACCTGGATCATCGACCCTACTGAAGGAGGCCTCCAAATGCTCTGAAACTCTCCAGAAATATAGATCGGGGAACTACAAGTCACTAGGTGAAGTCTCAGGGTCAGATCTGAAGTGTAACCCCTCCAAACGGACTAGATCTAGATCTCAAAAACGCCCTCCTTCTCTTCAATTCGCCTCACTTCTCAAGAAATAATCTGATCCATAAAACTATCTCAAAAAGCACTACATCTAATGTCCAAGGCCATGTAATGAAAACCCAAGTGATAGAATCCTCAACGGCCTTGCTAATATCCTACAACGAATCTCTCTCCAAAGATGGTGCGCCCCCCCTTGCCGGAAACCCCCAATGGTGCGCCCTCCTCCTCTTCCTGTGTCTGTGGCTATGTAGAACCTCCTGCACTGATGTAGATCTGACTAGAATGGTGTGGGAGAGTATTGCATCTCTGAGACCAATCTTGGGACAAGCTAGGTGGAATCTTTCACCACCGAATCGTCCTCTAGGGTTTGTTAAGTCAAAACCCTCAAAACCCCCAATGTTGGGCTCACTAGGTAGAAGCCAGAAATCAAAAGATAATACATACATGAATGAATGAGAAGAGGCCCTTGCCTTTCCTTTATACCTTTGGCTCACCTTGTCCCTCCAAAGTGACTTTCATTTTATTAATATTTAATTTATTAATTAAATCACTTTAATTAATTAATTAACCTTTTTACCTTTGAAAAGATCCTTATCTCTCCTTGTGGCTTCCTTGGCCACTAAAAGTCACTTCTAGCCATCCTATCTTGTAGTGTTTCTCCTCCCGATTCCAATGAGCTATTACACTGAGAGGTTCCTCCAAGTAATGTGCCCAAAATGACCCCTTCAGTGAATTTCATTGACTTATAGCTCAAAATAGTCAAAATCATGGAAATCGTCAGAATGCAATGGAACCAAATCCAACCTATGTAGAATGGCTGATAATGATGGAATATGATGAGAAATGCATTATGGACCCCACAATGCCTCTCAAACACCCCTGTACTCGCTATAACATCCATCTGGCTACTCTGGTCAACATAAATCTCTGCACTGTGATGATGTCCCAAAGTGGGGACATTACAGTCCTCCCTGTTAGAAAATTGCTTGTCCTCAAGCAATAACCAAATACCATCAAGTATAATGCCAGGATCCCATTTCCACTTGTGGGTTACATAGTAGAACCCATCCAAAGATGAATAATCACACACGCTGCCCCCTGGATCCCATATCAAGTCATGAACTGCTAGCCCCTGAGACATATAATCCTGAAATACACCAACTCCATGAGTCTCCTGTACCTGACACATGGTCTCATCCTTGAGTAATTCCATCCTCCTAGTCTCTACAAATATCCACATGGCCTCCGTCAACTACACATACTGATGCCTGACTGAGCTTATGCAAGACCTCCATGAGGCACCCACAAGCGATGCAATCCTCTCAACACTGAAGCTCAATGGAAAGTTAGAATAAATTTCCCCTGCAATGGTCCACTCTCCCCTATTGGTCAATGAACTGCTCAATCCTACAATCCCTGGGTCCCATGCTGACACTGCACTACTCTAACCATGACTGTCTGCCCCCTGCATACATCCTAAACCCTCCTCTCCTGGGTCCTCCTACTGAAATACCTGTGACCATTGGACTTGTTGCCCAGAAACTGTATCAGTGAAGACACCTCTATAGAAGAAGTACCTATCCAAACATCTCCATGCCCTATCATGATGATCAAGTGGAAGAAAAGGTCTCACCCCATAAGACAAGTACTTACGGACCCACTCCAAACCAAACCATGGTGGAGTGTGTGGCTCTCTAGTGCAACTTGGGTCAACATGATCATCGTGCTCACAAAATAGACTCCTAGGTCCCATGGAAAAATTGGAAGTTTATCAATTCCAATCTCCTCTAACTGCTCATGTGTGAGGCTAATCACTGTCAGAAGCCCTCTGTGCTCATCTATCATCACCTGGTCTATGATGCTCACCATAATGCACCAAGTATAAACTATCTATCTAACACGGTCCACCTCTGACCTGTTGTAGGACGTAAAAGTACTCCTATCATGAAGTCTCGGCCTACTCACTCTCCATGCCCTTAGCCACGGCCTATCCCTCCTCATGTTGTTGTCTATGATAAAAGTGTCAGGATGAGCTAATAGAAACATCTATAGCTGACTGTAGAACTGAAAGGCGTCACATGCTTTGGTCAATCCCAAGGATTCGACCATAATCTTGTCCATCGGTATCCATGTTAACTTCTCACCTGTAGTCATCACTAAACCCCAATAATCAGGTACAATCAGAAGCAACTCCTCCAACTACTGGTAAACCACTCTCCATCTCCCCTCACCCAGGCAACTGCTAAAATGGTGAAGGTGAGGTCTCAAAATCATATGCTGTTGCAAAGTGTTATAACCCTAAATTGCACCACACATGCTTACCTGGCATTAGGCCAACTCATATCCCTTCCTTGCCAAAGCCATGCTGAATAAACTCTTGAAAATCCTCTTAAATCAAGTAAACCGTGCCCTAAACTACTACTGCACGCGTTGGAACGGTGGCAGGCCTACTACTGCACGCGTTGGAACGTTGGCTGGCCTACTACAACCCACGTTTACCTAACAAAGCACAAAAACAGGAAAGTTGCTGACGGGACAAAAAGCTATGGGTCAGTTAACTGAAACTCCAGACCATGCATGGCTGAGAGTTCATCCAAAACCCTAGCTCCTTCTAGCCTATAATAGAAGGGGTAGGGGTACTATTTGGGGGAGGAAAAAGATAGCAAAGAAACTCTGCCCAATTGCTGAATCCATTTGTCCCAACCCTTTAGCCTTTCCTCAAGCCTAAGAAGAATTCAAGCAAAGCAGTTGGAGGACAAAGAAGAGGAGGAGCCCAGGATCAGGATCAAGGAACGGTGTCTGATCTCTATCATTATTGTAATTTGATTCATCTTGAGATTAATAAAAGAATACTTTTCCCATCCCAATGCAGGAGTTATATATGGTTTATTCGATTTATGCTTAATCTCTAACCCTCAAGTAGAAAAATAGCATGCATGCGTAGTGTTTTGTCGTGATTACAGGATTGTCGTTGGAAGGAGAAGCGCAAACAAATGGAGAAAGCACAATGGAGGATCTACACCAAACATCAGTAAAAAGGTTAGTAGGTCTTTTCCATGCTTGTATGTGAAAAAGGGGTTTGAGTTTTGGGGTGATAGGTTAAAAGTGTTTTCTTTAAGGTCATGATCTGCATGCAAGTCTAAACCCTAGCTTGCTAGTCTGTAGGGTATTATTTCCCCACAACAGAATTGGAGAATCCACTGGGAAATTACTCTTTAGGGTTTTTCCGGATTTAGTTGAAGGTTTTTTGGGTAGTTCAAAGAATTAGATTTTTTGTTTCTTTGTTTGTTTGTTTTTTGTTAGGTCATAGCTAGCAGGGAACCTGGTTCTTTATACCAGTTTTTCCTTGACTATGCTTGAAAATGATTATCGGGACACACAGAGGTACACGCGGCCTGCAGAAGGCCTGCAGGCATGTAACCCGCGCCCTAACCTCTTACAACCCGCGTTTGAACGCTTGCTGTGGAAGTTTCAGTAGCGTGTAGGAGTCAGAGAGCTTAAGAGGCAGTCCCCTCTTCCCTGTCAGAATTATACATTCTCAGGGGGCTTTCTGTAGCTTGTCTGAGTCTTGCTGGTTCGAAGTCTTGTCTCAGTTTTCTTTATTGCGTGTTGTTATTCTTTGCAATTATTTTTCTTTTCTGTTAAAGAAGAAGCATCCAAGCCTTTAAGAGACCCTGGTTTTCAATACCAGAGGCCTTTTCAGGTCTGGGTTGCCTATGTTTTGTTTTTTCTTAGCATTTATACAGAACCGTAGCCTATGCAAGTTCTGCCCGTGGGTACCCACATGCTGTTATAGCTCAACACGCGTTTGCACGCGTACTGTTTCAGTGACAGTAGCGGGCTTGACTGGTTTCTTTTCAGCCTGGGTGGGGCATTCATCCCCTCCTGTGGTGAGAAGTGTTCCTCTCAGGGGTTTTATTCTAGGGCTGCACACTCAGTAGGTTAGGGCCTCTCATCCTTAGCCTAGTTTTTTCTTAGTTGATTGTTGATAAAAAAGAAAAAGAAAAAAGAAAGATTTTGTTTTATAGTTTTTAGACAAGCATAAGAGTCGGTGCTTTCTTGATTGCCAATGTGCGTCTTTGCTCTGGTTCTTTGCGATCTGCACTTTAAGCCATAATTTTTTTTTTTTCCTTGGTTTTGTGCTTGTCAACATTTTTCCTTTGTTGCTTCATTTAACACTTAAATAAAAAAAAAAAATCTCTTTTTCATTTGCTTCTTTGTTTGAAGATTGTGTTGCTGCATCAATATCTAGGAAGAAGTATTTTTTCATAAGTTTTTTCAGTGCATTTAGGAGCATAAGTAGCTTGCAGATTGAGTGAAATTCCTTTATGTTTGCTGCATGAAATCTTAGAAAAGTTGAAAAGAAAAGAAGTCTTTCTTAGTGAAAAGTTGCTAGTTTTTGCATTTTTTGTAAAAGTTTTTGTTTCCAAGCATTTCTTATTCATTTTGCTTTGAGTCTTTACACACCATCAATTTCACTTGCATACCTTGTGACGTAAAAAATCCCATAAAAGCAACGCTAATTTAAAATCTATTAGACTCTTTTGTTTGTAGGGTTCATATACTAGCTCAGGACTAGGGCCTTGGAATAGGTTGGAGAGTAAATTCTCCAAGGCCACTCAAGCCACACATTGGAGTCTGTCATAAGGAGTGTAGAAGTCCAGTTACGTGAAATTTATTTGGGACGCCCCTCTAACACAGGGGCTAAACACAAGGTCGCATAAGGAAAGGTAGCAGAGATAACCCCTCCAAAGCCGGACCGAGCGTAGTGGAGAACACATATCGAGCATTTGTTAAGGGATTCTATCCTTTGCATTTGCCACGGGGCTTCGTGGGTCTCGAATCCATTCGAGGTCCTCAGTTGTATTCTGGACCATTTGCTCTCGATACCCTTGACAGGTTTTGGGCTTGATACCCTACTCATTGTGGTCTACCCGACTATCGACTGTACCCGCCTGGTGACTGTTCGCGTGCTGGAAAACTAGTTGCCAATCTTTTTAGGTACATACACAGGTGACTGCAGGGGTATACCGCGATACCTAGGACAGACATCTAGCCACACTTTGCAGAGTATACCCATAGGGTGCTTCCGTTTTCGAGTTGCACTTGCACCGGTAAGTTTCTCTAGTGTTGGTTGTTGTAACTGTTCTTCCAAATAGTTTAGTGTTTGCTTGATTTATCTCTTAGGGGCTTCTTTTTTAGTGTGTGTTACTGTTTGATTATGTAGAATACCTTAGCGTGTCATGGATCTTCTCACACAGTGGAGGATTCAGGGCTCCTCCAGTCACAAAGGCTTATGGGTCTACCACCGGTTATACTGGAGCCACCCCCGCTACCTTTGAGGCGAATGCTAGACCAACAAGGGTCTTTCGAAGAAACCGGGTTCCAAACCATTGAGCCCGAACAACTCCTAGAGGAATCAATCGACAATATTGGCTCGGTTGAAACCTCAACCAATGATACTTGTCCGCAAGTTATTGTGCCAATTCAATTTTACGAAAGCCTATTAGTGCCTCACACAGCTATGGCAACAAACACTATTACTTCCTCTGGGAATTCTTCTATTCCCATCACCATTGTCACCACAGGAGAAGCATCTCCTAACTTGCCATCGTTAGTCTGGGCCACCATGGTCTTGACCGCAACTACGTCACACAGTGGATCGTCCCCATCTATCGCAGCGGCCACACCTCCCTTCACACCTAGTGCGACAGACTCTCCGTTCTCTTACAGTATGCCTAGTTCAGGCACAAGTCCTGCACTCACTCACTCCACTTTACAGACTTTGGGTCTGGGGGTAGGGATCTCTAACACTCCTCTGCAAGGTCAACTTGGGGGCATTCTTGTCCCTTTTAACGCTTTTCCTTATGCTGGAGGTCATATCTCTCCTTCGTCCCCTTCGCTTGGTGGTCTGCATTAGCAGTCCGTCGGGCAGCTTGCATACACAAGTTCATTTGGAGCCGAGAGTCAAGGAACACCTGCGCAAACTCAGCTGGTAGGTTCGTCACTGTTTGTTTGGAACATGACATTTGGTAACAACACTTTCGCATCCACTACTTTCCCATCTGGGGGCACTCCCATTTTTGGACAGTCTACTCCGGCGCAGGGTACTATTCCTGCGCCAGGGGCACATATACCAGGACCTTGGAACTCAGGACAAGGATCCGTTCCTTCCTCTTTAATGTCGTTCTGGGGCAATTCTTTCCACAGTCAATGGAACCCCGGACAGACTTCTATGCCTCTCCCATCAGGACCGGTATGGGGTAATCCTTCCCAAAGTCCGTCAAACACGATGAATGCCCAACATCCTATGTCCTTTATGGGGAATCAACCAATGATGTCTCCACAGATGCAAAACCCTTATGCTGGTCAGGGCCATGGTTTTTACCAGAATCTGGGCCAGCAACCAAACTATTCCTGGCAACCTGGTGCTAGTCAAACTCCAGGACCCTTTTTCCGAGGCTATCAGCAGCAACCCAAACTACCATTCCTGGTGACGTTACACTTGCTTGATTTGACATGGTTTTTAAATGATCCTATCTGTCATGATCCGCGTTGGCCTTCTATGCCAATGACATTGCCTTCGGACATTCCAAAGTTTGAGGCCAAGACTAGCAAAGATCCAGGCGATCACGTGACTACTTTCCACCTTTGGTGTTCATCCAAATCACTGAAAGATGACTCCGTCCAGTTGCGATTGTTTCAACGCACTCTTATTGGGAGTGCCGCGAAATGGTACATCGAGCTTGATCGCTCACTATATTCTTCTTTTGGCGAACTGGCTATGGCCTTCCTTAACCATTTCCAATTATCTGTGAGATACGACGCGGGCATAGAGCTGCTTGCTAATTTCAAATAGACGACAATGGACCATATCTCTTACCATATCCGAGAGTGGTGATGTCGAAAGAGTCTAATCAAAGTACCAGTTCCACCAGCATTCCTTCTTGAGTGGTTCCTTAAGTCTTTAGTCCCACAATTATCCAAAGACGTCGTGACTTCAGGATTTTTCTCCGAAGAAGATGCCATCATGAGGGCTCAACAGTTTGAGCTTATCTATTCTCAGTCTGGTTTATTATACAACATCCTGCCAGATGCTCCATGATCAATACTGGATAAAACTAGACAAAGAGCCGGACCACATGCCGATGGTATTGTTGGTTTGGCACAAACCAAGCCCGCTGAGGAATTGTCAAAACAATTTCAACAATTATCTATGCAACACTCAGCGGCCAGCCAGACTACTGCTTTGGCTGCTCCTCCTACCCAAACATCAGAAGTACACTCCATGCAGACGACTAACCCAAAGGCCAACCAACATCCTGAAGGGAAGAAAAAACAACAAAAGAAGAATAAGGGGGAGAAGAAACCCACTGATAATGCTGGTGAGGGAACCACAGAAAAGCGGAAGGCGAGGTATCCATGCAACTTGTGTGCGGAAGACCACCCGACCCATCTATGTCCTCTACTTGCAGAAGCCCAAAAGTTTGTCACATAGAAACAACAAGCCGTGTTGACTAATCCCTTTCAGCATGGGCAAAATTTAACTCAAGCCTCTACAAGCGCCGAAGGGGGCAGCTAAGAAACCTGCCCTCCTCCAAATAACTCCTCATCCGCGAATGTATATATGGTTAGCGGTGATGCTTTAATAAAGAATAGAGCACACAACTATAGTAAACCAAGCGCCTCTGAGAAGGGTAAATAAGCTGAAATCCCATCTCTTCCTCTACAGATTGAGAAGACATTGGGAGAAATGATGACACGCATTCCAAACGGTGCATTTAAGAAATCTTCTCACAATCCAAATGCAAGGGCCACCCAGAATTACTCTGTGGTGGAAGATTTATCCCAAACCCCTTGTGCTATGTCCGCTTTGGAAGTCCTCCAAAGTTGCCCTGCTCAGAGGAAAGCCTTGTTGACTGCTTTAGGCTCTACTAAGACTTGTAACCTGGGTACCATCATGTTAGATACGACTGACTTGAAACCTCGTCTTCCTTACCACGTCACATTTCAGATAGTAGTGGCTCATCCCACGAATTTTTTTACATGGAATATCTTCCACACGGTGGTCGACGAGGGCGCTTCGACTTGCGTCATGTCGTTAGCCTACTGGAAAGCCATTGGTCAGCCCGAGTTGTCTCCATCACCTACTCTCCTTACTACGTTCGACGGTCATTCATTCCGACCACATGGCATCATTCCTTCTTTCCCTGTGCAGTTGGGAGGGAAGACCGTGTGCATCTAAGTAGAGGTAGTCAATGCCCCCCTCAACTACAATCTCTTGTTAGGTCGTAGTTGGACTTATGCTATGCAAGCAGTGGTCGCTACAGTTTTCCGAGTCTTATTGTTTCCACATGAGGGTCGGATAGTGACCATTGATCAGTTGTCCTTCTCTAGACCTGACCCAGCTTTGGGGGAATCCACGGTTCCCATGATAGATAATCCTAAAGCCGGTGTCCTTAACGTAGGAGTTGGTTTGTGCCCATCTTTGATGGGTACTTTCGATTACCCACCTCCTCATGGCAATTTCAAGTTTATATCGACTCACCACAAGGCCGATATATTTCACGTCTCGTCGTTCCGCAAGACTTACTTTCAGGATCCGTGGATTCTTCCTTCCCCATCAGCCCCGATGGATGAGACAGGGCACTCCGACATGTCCATGCCCTTGTTGGCTGCTAAAGTAGCATACTCTTTGGTCCAGCAAGCTTCAGCCACCCCTGATTTGGCTCCCGCACAAGAGTTGGATCCACCTCTAGAGCCTATCAGGGCTCAGGGTTCTCTTACCAGCACAGATTCGTTAGACTTAGTCTTGCCTTCTGACGAAGAAGTAATCGAAGCAATGACTAGTCCGGACAAACCTTGGGAAGATATTCATCACAGATCATATTTCTTCCCAGAGTTACACCGAATCGAGGCAAGAGAATTCACTATCACCATGATGGGAGATCAGCCATGTCCCATTAACCTCTTAGCTACCCAGGAAATTTATGCTGAGGGAAATATGGAGACTATTGTTGCCACTATACCTATCAACATCTCCCGAAACCCTGGTGTCGTGGAGAATGTCTTCGTCGGAGTGGATTGCTCCCCCGAAGAGGTTCAGATTTACACAGATCTTTTCAAAGAATTCCACGACGTTTTTGCCTGGTCTTATGAGGAAATGCCAGGCATAGATCCGAAAATAGTTGAACATGAGATCACTACGTATCCTGATGCTAAGCATGTCCGACAAAAACTTCGTCCAGTTAATCCCAGGAAAGCAGCAGCCATCAAGGCTGAGGTTGAGAAATTGCTCAAGGCAGGGTTCATTTACCTGATTCATTTGACTCAGTGGGTGTCAAACCCCGTGCCAGTCGATATAAAACAAGGCACGATCCGTGTATGTACTGATTTCCATGATTTGAATAAGGCATGTCCAAAAGATAATTATCCAACCCCATTCATTGATCAGATCATTGATGAATGCGTCGGCTGTGAAGCCTTTTCGTTCATGGATGGTTTTTCAGGATATAATCAAATCCAAATCAAACCTGAGGACCAACACAAAATGACGTTCATTTGTCCATGGGGTACATTCACTTATCGTAAGATGCCTTTTGGTCTCAAGAATGTTGGAGCCACTTTCCAATGGGCAATGTATTTTGCGTTTCATGACCTCAAACATATAGTTAAGGCCTATCTAGATGATTTAGCATGACGCTCTTGCAAGCGAAAGGATCATCCTACGCACCTCCGACTAATCTTCAAATGCTGTCGCTACTTCAGGATTCGCTTGAATCCCAACAAGTGCAGCTTTTACGTCACATCGAGACGTTTTTTAGGTTTCATCGTTTCAACAATAGGGATCATGGTCGATCCTCTTAAGGTGGAGGCAATAGTCCAGTTTCCCCCCCCCCACGCACAATCTTACAACTTCAAAGTCTTCAATACAAGGCGAACTTCTTATGACGCTTCATTGCCAACTATGCTGAAATCACCAAGGGATTTATGCGTTTACTGAAGAAAGATGTTCCCTTTTTCTGGGACGAAGTAGCTCAACACTCTTTCGACGCATTAAAACACGCCCTCACTACCGCACCTCTACTACAGCCACCTAACTATAACAAAGACTTCTTATTATATCTGGCTGCCGCAAAGTCAACCATAGGCATGGTTTTAGTTCAGGAGGATGATTCGTTTTCTGAATACGTGATCTATTACCTGAGCCGAGGCCTCATAGGACTGGAACTTAATTATACCCATCTCAAAAAACTTGCGTTGGCAGCAGTTCATGCTGTTCAACGGTTCCATCACTATGTTCTATTTCGCAAGACCACCGTCATTGACATCATGAATCCATTCCAGTACATGTTGACATGACGAGTTATCGACGGAAAAATCAGTATATGGATGGTAATCCTCCAAGAATTTGACTTAGACTTCATTTCAGCCAAGTCCAAAAAGTCACTGGTCTTCGCAGAACTTATCTCGGAGCTTCCAGTTGAGTCAGGTGACGTTGTGCCTAAGGAATCGCCTATCCGGGGGGATATGTTTTTGATTGAATCTTCAGACCCCTGGTATGGAGATATACTAATCTATCTCCAGACTTTGAAGTGCCCCACCTCTGCTTCTCGTGACGAGCATCGGCGGATATGCCATCAGGCTAAGAACTATCTCATACTCAATGATACGTTGTATCGGAGAGGTGTAGACTGCATCTTGTGCCGATGTCTCACTCATGAGGAGGCTGTCATAGTGCTCAATGATTTTCATACAGGAGCCCGTGGTGGTCACTTGTCCAGGTTGGAAACAACCCAAAAGATTTTATGAGTAGGTTACTTCTGGCCCACACTTATGAAAGATTGTATCGAGTCGGTCAAGAAGTGCCATCCGTGCCAAATCTTCTCACGGAAGATGAGGGCACATCCAAATCCCATGTTTCCTGTTATCACAGTTGGTCCCTTCACTAAATGGGGAATTGATTACACTACATGCAACCCCTCGTCAGCAAGGGGGCACCACTATATCATTGTAGCTGTCGACTACTTCACTAAGTGGGTCGAAGCTATGCCAACGTTTAAAGATGATGGAGAGACTGCAGCTCTCTTCTTATTTAACCAGATTATAGCATGGTTCGGTGTCCCAAGAGAGATTGTCACTGACCATGGCAGTCACTTTCAGAACCAAATGATGTCCGAGTTAACATCAAAGCTTGGGTTACGTAAAGAACATTCCTCACCTTACTATCCCCAAGCCAATGGGCAGGTGGAAGCTGTTAACAAAACTCTGAAGATGATTTTAGAAAGAACTATCAACTCAGCCAAGTCAAATTGGCATTTGATGTTATACTCGACATTATGGGCTTATCGAACCTCAGTTAAGACTGCAACCGATTTCTCACCTTTCCAACTCGTTTACGAGATGGAGGCAGTCTTTCCCATCGAATGTCAAATTCCATCTCTGAAATTGGTAGTACAATTATTGCCAGACACTTCTCCGCTTGAAGAACGGTTAGTACACCTGGAGCAGCTTGATGAACATCGTCGTGATGTGGCCCTGGCCAATGGGGCTCATAAACATAAGTTCAAGTGTCAATATGATAGGTCCATTCGTCCTCGGGTTTATTCTGAGGGAGACCTTATCCTGGTTTATGACCAAGATAAAGACCCCCTAGGGGCAGGGAAGTTTAAACCCATGTGGTTTGGACCTTTCATTATTAAGGAGGTTTTAAAAAGGGGCACTTATCGTCTGGTTGATTTTGAAGGGAATGCTTTGGTAGAGCCTAGAAATGGGCTCTACCTCAAAAAGTATTACTCATAGCACGGTCACTGTGGGTAACGTTTTGTAACATATGTATAGTCTTTGTAATATTACCTTTTTACATTTCTTTTAAAACGTGTTATGGACGTGTCATTGATGTTATCTTTCGTCAATCTGGCAGATGTCAAGTGAATCCGAGGTGTTCGTTGGGTATGCGGACGGTGCTAGTCGACACACGCAGAGGCTTGCCTCTGCAGCTTGGGTGATCTTTACACCACAGGGTCAGTTGTTATCTTCCGGGGGTATATGCTTAGGTGACACCACAAATAATGTTGTTGAGTATAGTGGAGTTATTGAGTTGCTTCATGATGCTTTGTCATTGGGTATCTCTCATCTCTGGGTCTATCTAGACGCTAAACTGGTTGTGTCGCAGCTAAACAGAATATACCGTGTGCACGACCCTACTTTACACCGACGATTCCTTAGGGTATGTCTCTTGGAACGCAACTTTGATTATATTACATATTTTCATGTTCCTAGGAGTCTAAATCAAATCACGGATACTCTAACTAATTACATATTAGATTGGCATATTGCTCACATATAAAAAGATCACGATCATACACATGTAAATACATTTTTGTACACATAATCCATAAGAAACAAAAAAGAAGTAAAAATCATAAAACCCTCAAAGTACATATATGGGCGCAAGTGCCTCAAAAGTGGGAACCATAAACGAGTCACTGGGCTTATGCCCTCACAAAATATATATACATATCGGTGCTTGTGGCACATAAAAGTCTAAAGTCTGTTCAGGGCCACTGGGCCCTGTTATAATCATATACAACCTGGCCCAAACGCCTAAACAATCGGACCCATGTCCAAGGTACCCCCACAATATGAGTCTGCAAGGAAGGCGGCAAGTCCTCTATCTCTACCATGGGAACTGTGTGAGTGAGTGCAGTAAAGTTCCGCTCAATCCGCCTCAGGACTCTCTCGGCCTCTCCTGCTGGGAGGTTCCCGGCTACTGCTTCTCCTCCAGCGGCGGCAGCTGCGGCTTCAGGCCGTGGGCGATGCCTGTTCCGTGCATAGTCGGCAGGTCGCACGGGTCCCACATCTGCATGCAATGAACGTTCACCCATCAAAAACTCTGGTATACAAAAACATGATATATATATCGAAAAGACATAAAAATTACATATGCAAACAAACAAAAACTGTATAGGTGGATACTTAACCATCTCCCCTCGCTCCTCACCAGGAAGCACTGGTATCGCTGGATCTCTAGAGAAATTGATTCCTGCATATGGGTAATCCTCAATAGATGGGATCTGCCATGACAGCCAAGCAAAAAAGTCATCATTGAAGGCCTCTATGGTCGTTCCACCACCCTGTTGCAGAAGCAACGCTACCCATTTGCACACTGTGGGGAAAGTAGCCAGATGTCCTCGTACTGTCAACCGAGGACTAAAACATGGAACTGTCTCGAAGAAAAATGAACACGGGATGGTCCCAAACCTGAAGTTCCTGTGTGTCCCCTATCTGCAAGCTGTCAACTGACCTATCATGCTTGCTAGTAGTGTGGTACTCCAATCAAAAATTTGTGCATTCATGCACTGGATTGCACAGTTCATCTGTGCGTGCGAAGCCTGATGCACGACTGAGGAGCTGGTAATCTGCCCAATGAGCGATAAAATAGTCTGAAGGGCAAGGCTGGTAATCCTATTAACGGGTACCGAGGAAGATCTCTGATCAGTCCCAGCCTCACAATACTCCTCTATCAGCTCCGAGACTTTGCTCGGCCCCGCATGAAAAGTCTGAAAGTTGATTGGTTCCCCTCTCCTCGAGAGGCCAGTCAAAAAATAAATATCCTCGGTGGTGGGCACCAAGGATTTCCCCTCTATCATGAAAGCCTCTACATCAGGGTGCCAATAGTCAACCAGGGCATTCAGCAGCCTTGGTTGCGCACGCATAAACGGACACAAAAAGAATTTCACTAAACCACACCGCGTCAGTACGGCCATAACGTTCAGATCTGCAGACACTAACTCATTGGTGGCCTCGTGCTCCCTCTCCTTCCACTAAACATACATCCTGCCAACACAAAAAATCAAAAAAGGGGGGATCAGTACTTGTTTAAACAAAAAATTTCATCACGCGGGGGGTACCCGCGGCCTGTAGAGGAGACAGTCGCGGGTACCCGCAGGCAGGATTTGCCCTGCCTGCGGGTACCTGCGGGTTGTCCCTAGACAACCCACGTTTTCCTAGGGCCGACCTCTTTGAGGTCGACGACCACCCCCAAAACACACTTAAATGCAATAAATGAAGTATTGAATTGCAAGATAAGGGAGTTTGTACTTACTTGGTCCAAGAAAAATTCTGTTTTATCCACCGTAGCTCCCAGAATCATGATCTGTGGCAAAGGGGGTCTTTTGGCTCCAGAGTCAATTTCCAAATTAGCAATGGTGATAATGAGCTGCCAGCTTCTATTTATAGACTTTTTGGCCTCTTTTTGTCACTTTTTTGGGCCCCTTTATCAGTTTCTTTATACCAAAAACC
>ML782596.1:482000-527432 GCA_009831015.1 Picea engelmannii | reverse complement strand
ATTAAATCACTTTAATTAATTAATTAACCTTTTTACCTTTGAAAAGATCCTTATCTCTCCTTGTGGCTTCCCTGGCCACTAAAAGTCACTTCTAGCCATCCCATCTTGTAGTGTTTCTCCTCTCGATTCCAATGAGCTATTACTCTGAGAGGTTCCTCCAAGTAATGTGCCCAAAATGACCTCTTCAGTGAATTTCATTGACTTATAGCTCAAAATAGTCAAAATCATGGAAATCGTCGGAATGCAACGGAACCAAATCCAACCTGTGAGGAATGGCTCATAATGATGGAACATGATGAGCAATGCATGCTGGACCCCACAATGCCTCTCAAATACCCCTGTACTCACTATAACATCCATCTGGCTACTCTGGTCAACATAAATCTCTGCACTGTGATGATGTCCCAAAGTGGGGACATTACATTATCAATGCACCGGTGCACCCCATTGTAAACAATGCACCACAAAGCATGGTGCATCTAGATACTATGATGCCCAAGTGTGTTCCATTCATCACAATGCACCGCATAAAATATAATCTCATTTTAAACGGTGTGTCATATCCATGATTGAGCATCGGTCTATTTCGTATAATCCACGCACCAATTTAAAAATAAAACAATGTCCATGGTTTGTATTTTATTGTGTATGCATTGCTGCGTTAACTATCAAGGACGCACTGCTTGAAAAACTATCCATTTTCAATGGTGCATATCATTTTACAAACACACCGATGCGTTAACTATAAACAATGCACCATTTAATGGAAACCATTTATTTTCAATCCTGTGTTGTTTATTATGAATGCATCGGTGTGTTCATTATAAACAATGCACCAATGCATTTATTAGGAATGCACTGTCGAAAATAAATAGTTTCCATTAAATGGTGCGTATAGTTTTATGAACGCACTGGTGCGTTCACTAAAAACAACACACCATTTAATGGAAACTATTTATTTTCGATGGTGCATCATTTATTGGGAATGCACCGGTGTGTTGTTTATAATTACTCACCGGTGAGTTTCATATTACGATGCATTGGTGAAAATGAACTATACATTTTTGGTGCACCCTGTAAAATTTACAGGGTGCACTGCGCAGAAATTTCTTTTTCTAAAAACAATGAAAATTTTACTCAATTTCACAATTTAATCCAGTGAAATACAATGTACAAGGAAATAAATAATTTAACCAGGCATTTTCTCATTGAGGAGGCATGGTTGGGATGTAGTGAATTTGTTTTTCCCCACCGTATGGAAAAATTGGAATCCCATGAACCGAGCACCAAACAGAAACAAATCAAGAAAAAAAATCACTGATGGAAGTGCGCTTTAGTTGGGAAAAGGTGGCATCGGAGCTTGAGAGATTCTCTGCACTAGAAATGGTAATTTTTTTTTTTGCCACCTTTTTTTTTATTATTTATCCATGTTCTAGTGTGCTCGCATTAAGCGCATTGGGGCTCATTGTTGCAAACAACACACCATTATTTATAAAAACCCTATGATGGTGCACCATATGGAACACACCATTGTTCCTAGAGGACAAAGGTGAAACATTATACATTTAAAAAAAAATGCAAACATTGTGCACCTATTTGTTGTGCACCGGTGCACCCGTTTTGTGTGCACATGTGCTCATGAGCTTCTTTTGTATGATGTGCATTTTTGTTTTTTATTTATTTTTAAATAAATATGCAATGGTGCACCATTTTCTATTCACACCAGTGCATTTATTTATGTTGGCGCACCGCTACAATTAGTGCACTATTGTTTAAAAAACAACTTGTGATTGTGCACTAGTTTGGAACGTACCCATGCGCCCAACGTATAACGATGCACCAGTATGCATTTTTAAAAGGAAAAATGTGAATACACTGCACCTGTTTTTTGTGCACTAGTGCATCTATTTCATGCGCAATGGTGCTCACGAGCTTCTTTTATATGATGCACACCATTGTTTTCTATTTTTTTTAAATAACTCTGCAATGGTGCACCATTTTCTATTAGCATCAGTGTGTTTATTTCTTGTGGAGCACCAGCACAGTATAGTCTTATAAATGCACCATTAAAAAAACTTATGCTAAAACATCCTCCCATGCACCTCTGCTACCAATAATTTTTTGTGCTATTTTTATAGGGGCTTTTGCAAAAACCTCCACTATAGGGTATTTTCCTTGTAGTGATACTATACCTGAAATGGAAGAGACCAATAAGATCTCCCTCTAGAACCTACCTACAATGTCATCAACTTTTTTTGTTGATTCTTGTTGACTTCTTCCCCTACCACTCTTGTGTCGACACTGTGAAGCATAGTAACCAAAGTCACGGAACTTAAAACATATGATCTTAATAAGATCCTTCCTTTGCCTTTGTTTTGTAGATGCTTCTCTCTCAGGAGAATCCCTTCTCCTAGGAGAACCTCTCCTACCTAGAGAAACGCTTCTTCCCTTATTAGTGTGATTTGTAAGGGCATGGTTCTCATCACTACTACTCTTCACTATACCGTCCATATCATTCTTAGAAACCAACTATGTCTCCTCCTGGATACAATTAATCCATAATTTATCAGTCTTGGTAACTTATCTCGTGCACAAATCCCTTGCAAAAATGGTTCACAAGAACTCAGAATACCTCTCAACACCACAATCACCAACTCAACATCCTCCACCTTAACACTGATGGCCACAATATGATATCGAATCTGTGTAATATTCATAAGATAGTTCACAATTTTTTCCTCTAGGACATCCTAACAACTTGAAGCTAATGCTTCAATTGAAACTTCTTGCTTGTATTCCCATTTTGGTATAGTCCTACCATATCATCATGCCTATTCTTGGAAGATGTCTTCTCAACAATGTTAGGAATCAAGTGATCCTTCATGGACTCTAGCAATATTCATTTGGCCTTAAATTCCCTCTTCTTGTGGTATGAGAAATCTACTAGATCAGTTGGGCTAGGAACCATATCATCAACATACTCTTTGATGTCATTCTCCTCCAACAAGATAAGAAACCTAGTCTTCCAAGATTAGAAGTTTGTTTCCCCTTCCGACCTGTCCTCAAGCTTCAATGTGTTCACCATCTTGACCTGCTAAGAACAAAACAAGAAATCCGCAACCAAATCAAACAACTATGTGTCTCAAAGATGATCCCCTTATCTTCAAATCCTAAGCTCTAATACCATGTCAATTTTCACATGCAACTCTATATGACTAATTTTCAGATATGAAAATTTCTTCCTAGTGATCTAACAGTAAAACCCTAGCTGCTATCACTAATTAATTTTACATTGAAAATTATTGACTAAAATTGCATGCAGCGGAAACACAAAAGATCAAAGATGAATCATCAACACATATGAGACACAATATTTTTTTTCTTGTAACCTTATCAAATTAATAAATCCCAAGGGAAAACCTGTGAGTGTTTCATGGAAACCTACATAGGAGACCTAGCTAAAGCATACACAAACAAACCTTATCAAGAAAATGAAGAGAGATACATAATGAAGAATGAGAATCAATGTATATTATGATCTGATCAATGAGTGAGTGATATTCACTCATATAGGAAATGACATCCTATAATTAGGAATGCATGCATAATAGTGTTGGTATAGAATTAGAAAGTCTAAAATAGAACTAGTCAGTTAACTCCCACTGAACTAGTGTGCCGAAAATAAAAATTTCTCCAACACCCCCCCTGAACATCACTATGGAGTAAAAAATGAGTCCCAACTACTAGGCCATATTAGATACTCATGTACAATGAAACTAATGAACACTGAATACAAGTGAGGAAAGAGGGAAAACCACGTGGGAACAAACCCCCCCCCTCAAAAGATAATGTATCAAAAGAAGAAAATGGAAGCTACTAGGAAACTGTGTTCTTAACTGCAAGACGATCCCACAAAGTATGAAACTTCTGCTCACTACAATTCATTGTGAAGATGTAGAAATCTTTATGGATCTGATGAATTCCTTTGGAAACCTGTCTAGCCTTGTACCTCTTGATCATGTGGACCCATCTGCACCTGAAAATATTCTTTTCTGGTGGAAGTGGAACTAGATGTGAAGTTTGATTCTTTAGGAGTGAGTCATACTCCTTTTGTATGGCTTATTTCCATAATATATTTCCAATATCATCACTGTAGAGCTGCGGATTATAATATTAGACCATATAACAATGCATGGGCATCACATATTCTGAAGCTGGAAGTACATGAGAAGGCTCCTCATGTTGAGATCGAGTCCTCCTCGAATCCAATGTATTCCCTACAAGGATACATGCTGCCTTAAGTGTGAACTATGCCTTCTTGGGTATCTATTTAAGCTTTAGTGTTGGCTTCTTATATGGATGTACTACCTGCTTATTTCCATGTACATAATCTAAGTGTATGTAATCATCTCTGATGTCTGAAACTAATGGAAGCACAAGAGTATATGCATGTTGCACTAGAGTTGCATGAAAAATACTCTCCTTATGTGTAAGTATAAAAGAGGATTCATTGTCAGAAAACTTAGTGAATTTATACAACCTTGACTTGTGATCCACCTCACCAATTGCAATGATGCAATTGTCATGTATTTCAATTAATGAAACTGAATTAGATGTAAATTCAAACTTTTACCTTTCTGAGTGATCTGATAAATTGAGGGAAGATTCATAAAAATATTTGGAACATGTAAAACATTCTCAAAACTGCCATTGTGGAGTTCCACTCTCCTTTCACTTGCTACTGTTACTGGAGTATCATCCCCCATGAGAATAGGGGGTATTGAGCATGGAATCAAAGAAGATAAAACTTCCTCTTTCGCTTCCATATGATGGGATGCACCAGAATCTATAATCCATGAATCAGATGAGGAATTAATTGCAACCAGGGAATGATGATTATCTTTCTTGGGAGCATGATCTTCTTCCTTATGTTTCTTGACTCTCTCTGGAATGTAGTTTCCAAGGTTGTTCTGTTGAAGTGCATGTACCATAATATTGATATGTTTCTTCATGCATGTGGATTATTCATGATTCATTTTATTTTTGTAAGTGCATTGCTTTCCCTTCTTCTTCTTCTTCTTGGAATCTGAAGAGTCTTTGGAACTTCAAGAATCGTTAAAGGGTTTGGAATATCCCTCCTTCTCATTCTCTTTCTCCTTCTCGTTCTATTTGGATGATCCTTTTCCATCATGCATGGTGAGTGCATGTGATTTGGGATCCTTGATGAGGCCCATCTATATGAGTGTTTTCTTCTCTTATGTGAGAGACTCAATGAACTGATCCATCCTAGGCATTTTACAATTTTCTCCAAAAAGACATCTACCAGAATGGAAATTGGATACATATACAACATATTTTGGTCCTATATTGGACAAGATTGTTAGAATAAGTTGTTTCTCTTGTGTAGACTTGTCAATACCACATTCTCCCAAGCTCAAAATCAAATATTTAAATTTAGTAAATAAATCATGTAATTTATCAAAACTTTTAGGGTCTAAGGTATTCAACTCTACCTTAAGCATATGACCTCCCATCTCATCCTCCTTTCCAAAGAGTCCTTCCAAGGTGGTCTAGATATCATTTCGAATCTTTCATGCAACAACATGAAACCATAAATCAGTGGATATTAACTCAAGAAGTAATCTTGTGGCCTCATCCTTACGGTTCTCCCATCTGCTCTTCTCAAGCGCTGATGTAGGTTCTTTTTATGTCGCCATCGACAAATTATACAATCCTTTTCTTTTGATTTGGAATGCGACCTTCAGATTCCATTCAAAATAGTTTTACGGTGTGAGTATTATCACCAAACTTTATTGAATAAGTTGCATTGCCTCCATCCCTACTATTGACTTTGAGAATGTCCTGAAAACCCAGATCGTGAATTCTGAGATATGAAAGACGGTTCTATTGCAGCTATAGATATGATAAAACAACTATATCTCCTAAAATATTATGTGGGTTTTGGATATTTTTGGTGAGCATAAGCATCCCTATGTTATACATCTCTCATTCAAATTTCAGCCCGACCTAGATCGTGGATTTCACGATATGGTTATTTTACTTCAGAAACCCAATTTTCTAGAGGGTTACTGAATCATCGCACCCTAGAGAAGGATAAAGTGCGACGATGCTAAATCATCACACCCCATTAAAGGACATAGTGTGATTATTTTGAAAAACTAAATCGTCGCACCTCGGATGAATAACATAGTGCGACGGTGTGACACCTTAAGTCTTAGTGCGACTGTCGCACCCTTTGATAGGGATAGGATGTGACGATTCTAATCGTCGTACCCTTCGATAGGGATAGGTTGCGACGATTCCAATCATCTCACCTTTCTATAGGGATAGGAAACGATGATGGAAGAAACTAGGTTTACTCAAATCCTCTTTCTCTCTTCTCTGGCTTATCTGGGTTGCTCCAAGCAGCTCGGCTTTGATACCATGTCAGTGTTTCATGGAAACCTGCACAAGAAACCTAGCTAAAGCATACACAAACAAAGATTATCAAGAAAATGAAGAGAGATACACAATCAAGAATGAGAATCAATGTATATTATGATGTGATCAATGAGTGAGTGATATTCACTCATATATGCAATGACATCCTATAATTATGAATGCATGCATAATAGTGATGGTATAAAATTAGAAAGTCTAAAATAGGACTAGTCAGTTAACTCCCACTGAACTAGTGTGTTGAAAATAGAAATTTCTCCAACAAAAACATACCTCCCTACCAATACAATATCACCAAATATGATGAAAAACTTCACCAAAAATATGAGGAAAACCTTGTCCTCCAATAACCATCCAAATTAGAAAACCAAACCTCAACACTATCCTGGAAACATCGTATGCCCACAAATATTTTGTAGACCTCCTATATGACCTGTTGATGTCACCTGTCATCCTTGCATGGACTTGAACCTACCTAGGAAGCTTTGTATGGATGTACATGATTGTTCCCACTGCATCCCATGGAAGTACATGATTGTTCCCACTGCAACCTGTGTATGTACGTGATTGTTCCTGTTGAACCCCGTGTACATGCAGAAAAACCTGTACGAACCCATTCGTACGAATTTATCCACTCCTATAGTTTCTTCCTTCTACATCTACCTCTCTCTCCCACATGTTTGGTGTGCGTTTCCCTCCAAGGTGGTCTAGATATCATTTTGAATCTTTCATGCAACAACATGAAACCATAAATCAGTGGATATTAACTCAAGAAGTAATCTTGTGGCCTCATCCTTACGGTTCTCCCATCTGCTCTTCTCAAGCGCTGATGTAGGTTCTTTTTATGTCGCCATCGTCAAATTATACAATCCTTTTCTTTTGATTTGGAATGCGACCTTCAGATTCCATTCAAAATAGTTTTACGGTGTGAGTATTATCACCAAACTTTATTGAATAAGTTGCATCGCCTCCATCCCTACTATTGAATTTGAGAATGTCCTGAAAACCCAGATCGTGAATTCTGAGATATGAAAGACGGTTCTATTGCAGCTATAGATATGATAAAACAACTATATCTCCTAAAATATTATGTGGGTTTTGGATATTTTTGGTGAGCATAAACATCCCTATGTTATACATCTCTCATTCAAATTTCAGCCCGACCTAGATCGTGGATTTCACGATATGGTTATTTTACTTCAGAAACCCAATTTTCTAGAGGGCTGTTGAATCATCGCACCCTAGAGAAGGATAAAGTGCGACGATGCTAAATCATCACACCCCATTAAAGGACATAGTGTGATTATTTTGAAAAACTAAATCGTCGCACCTCGGATGAATAACATAGTGCGACGGTGTGACACCTTAAGTCTTAGTGTGACTGTCGCACCCTTTGATAGGGATAGGATGTGACGATTCTAATCGTCGTACCCTTCGATAGGGATAGGTTGCGACGATTCCAATCATCTCACCTTTCTATAGGGATAGGAAACGATGATGGCAGAAACTAGGTTTACTCAAATCCTCTTTCGCTCTTCTCTGGCTTATATGGGTTGCTCCAAGCAGCTCAGCTTTGATACCATGTCAGTGTTTCATGGAAACCTGCACAAGAGACCTAGCTAAAGCATACACAAACAAAGATTATCAAGAAAATGAAGAGAGATACACAATCAAGAATGAGAATCAATGTATATTATGATGTGATCAATGAGTGAGTGATATTCACTCATATATGCAATGACATCCTATAATTAGGAATGCATGCATAATAGTGATGGTATAAAATTAGAAAGTCTAAAATAGGACTAGTCAGTTAACTCCCACTGAACTAGTGTGTTGAAAATAGAAATTTCTCCAACAAAAACATACCTCCCTACCAATACAATATCACCAAATATGATGAAAAACTTCACCAAAAATATGAGGAAAACCTTGTCCTCCAATAACCATCCAAATTAGAAAACCAAACCTCAACACTATCCTGGAAACATCGTATGCCCACAAATATTTTGTAGACCTCCTATATGACCTGTTGATGTCACCTTTCATCCTTGCATGGACTTGAACCTACCTAGGAAGCTCTGTATGGATGTACATGATTGTTCCCACTGTATCCCATGGAAGTACATGATTGTTCCCACTGCAACCTGTGTATGTACGTGATTGTTCCTGTTGAACCCCGTGTACATGCAGAAAAACCTGTACGAACCCATTCGTACGAATTTATCCACTCCTATAGTTTTTTCCTTCTACATCTACCTCTCTCTCCCACATGTTTGGTGTGCATTTCCCTGCCAATAATAGAAAATAGAGAGTCCTCAACCCTAGGTGAGATTTTCCACCATGCAAAATTTCCCTTTACTGAAAACACCAAGCCACCTAGCACAAGTGCAAACTCACTTATGCTAACTCCATTCTTCCACTCTAATCGAATGTCAAAGTGACCTCTCTCCTTTATATAGAAGTCTAATGAGTGAGTTTAGGAAACCCTTCAAAACTCAATAATTAATTAGAATATTTTATTCCTCTTTGAGGGTGTGACACCCCATCACAAGCCTACAATTACCATAATCTTTCCCCTGAGACCCTAGCCTCATTTTGGGGATGATTTCACTTAAACGAAAGGCTAATATAGTGCCAATGAATATTCCCACCTTCCTGACACCTTGGCCTCTTGTGGGAATACCTCCCAAACCTACAACAACCAACAATTGTCCCTAAACCCTTATAAATATTTATTCATAACTTTATTTGGGCTACAATAAATGTTGTATATGTTGCATAAAGAGAATGCACATGCTCTTGTGACTAGAAATAAATGTGGTTGATTTTTCTTGGTGCTAATCCATTTCTATCAAGAACGTGTGTGCGTTCCTAAAATGTGTGCATGCTTTAGGGAACACATTTTCTAGGAACACGTGTGAATTCATGTTGTGCTAGTGTATGTGTCAAGCACACTACTCAACCTCATCTATGCAAAAAAATTAAACAAGCCTGACATCTCCATGAAAAACTAGAAACAATAGATAGGTTTTTGTTCTTTTTGTCTTCTTGTTTAATTGGTAGACAAATTTGTGCAATTGGAAGACAATTGTTAGTGGAATTGGAAAAGAAATTTATGTAATTGGAATTGGAATTGGAATTATTAGTTGTTCCTTCTTGTGTAATACCAAGACAAATTTGTATAACTAGAATACAATTGTCATTGGAAATCAAACTTGTTGTGGTGTGCTTGGAAGACAATTATTCTCTTTAAACATGGGGAACCTACAAAATTGAAGTATAAACTCTTCAAGGAAATAAAAAACCATTGAAAAGGTAAATGAAGAAAGATAAAATGCAAGGTTAGGTATGTCAAAATGTGGGCTTTTAGCAGAGGGAAATCAAATTTCTAGCAGAATAGATGCCACTATTTCTTCTTTTCCATCAACATAAGAAAACACAATATTTTAGCAGAGACCATTCCAATTTATGCTTTTATTGAGCCTCCAATCACTATATCATAAATAATAGTTGTTGTGGATGACCAGATGATAGAGTATTTGAATGGAGTTGATTATACGATGGATGAAATTAGAGAGGAGACTAGTGCACAACCTTTTGGTGAAGAAGTTCTTGTGGTGCAACATCTTGCTGGATAGTCAGGCATTCTAGAAACTAGCCATAGGAATCTCTAGTATCCTCTTAGAATTTATCCACAGATCATTGAAGGGGTAATAACTTCTATTTTGTTAACTCCATGGTAGGGAGGTCAAGAGTGCCATAATACGGGTTCATCGTCCCTTCCTAGATTGAGCAGTGTGTAACGAAGAAATCCTAAACACATTTACGTGGATGAAATTGGTCTATCATCACTTGAAGGTAAGTCACCCAATTGGACTATTCATTATCATTCTTATAAAATCATTAAAGAATATTTTGAACCAAAATTTGATGCTGCCATATTCAATTATTTTTTACTTTGTTAAAATCTAGACGTTTGACCACTGTTAGGAATTTTTTTTGCATTGAAATAGTGAAAAGTTTAGAAACAAATAATCATATTGTTAGAAACTTTGTGGGTTATTTTCAAAAAATGGGTAAGAAATATCATTCTAAACATCATAATGCATCACGACAGGTCTTGTCATAATAAATTGTTCACAAGATCACAAGAAAACATCATTTTCTCCAACAACCTCATCTCATTAAATGAAATATCAAAACCATTAGAAAGTATTCTAATAGACGAGATAGCCTTGACACAGGTGGCCCAACATATTTTTCAGCCTTCACTGGTATACTGTCTCATTCTAGGGACCATGAACCTGTGGTATACTATCTAGGGAAATTGAACCCCATATTAAACACTTTCTTGACAGTAACAAACAAAATTGTATGAGAGATTCAGGATAGTACATAGTGCACTTAACTTGGGCCAAATATCTTTCCATAAATGCAAGCATTGTTATGTTGGAATAAACATAATTTGTAACACATGTTGTTGCAGCTATCACATTGAGTATGGTTATTATCATAGCACATACACACAAATATTTTGTGTATTGTAGAACACCCTTGTGCAAGAATTCTCAGTTATATTTGCACCAACATCATCTAGAGACTTTATTCACAACATATTGTGTACAAGGCTGGAGGGTAGTACATTCTATCAAAAATATTTCTTAGATGGGATATGCCCTAGGTGCAGTGGAATGACATTACTGAGAAAGTGCATCCATGTAAGTGATGAGTATGAATTGGGGAGGAAGAAGGTGTTGATGTTCAGATTGGTCAAAATCCAAACAACAACCTAACAATGATAAAAACCACCTACATTTTTATAGAGGTGGTACTCCTATGTAATTGTCCAAAGTATGTAGCTTGGTGTTCTTGGATTGGGATGTCAAATGGGAGAATGTTGAAAAAGAAACCCCAAATTTGTGTTGCTTTATTGTTTAGGTGTTGAAATTTCTCCTACTCAACACTCGATAGTCAATTCCAAATAAATCACTTATTTCATTAAATCGCAAATGAGTAATCAACTAAACATGTAGCGAAATCATAAACAAAGAAACCAAATCGTGCACACATAAACACCAATAGTTTTGGGTAGATACCCCTGGAAAATACCTTGGAGGGAAAACGAGTGTTGAGAATGATTTTATTATGCTAAAATAAAGTCTCTTGTAACAAGGATAATGTCCCACAGATAGAAATACAACCGTACACAAACCTGGCAAAGTATTGTTTGTTGTACAACCTAGAAGTGAAATATTTTTAAGGTGCATGGAAATTTCCTTTAGCAAACCCACATATGTATGCGATTGTCTCCACTAAAACCCACATACATGTATGGAAGGACTGTACGACACAATTCCTTATGATGTGACACTTTCCTATGGCTTCCTCTTACTGAAACCCACCTGCATTGCGTCTGTTCTCTCTTCTCCTTAACCTTATCTCTAGATGGAATTCCTTCTCCACCTATCCATGATCTTTAATCGCAGTACTACGTGATCCAATCCTCTATGTCTCAACTCCCTTCAACACAACTCATGTCAAGTGTCAATTCCTTGGTCCACTTGAATCACAGTCCTTCGTGATCTAAGAACTTGAGAGACATTCCTTATTTTCTCCTAAGTGTGACCTTGGTGACTCTACAATACAAACATTCTTCCTTTACTCTCAGTGTGAAAAGTGTCTTCTCCTTTACCCTAGCCTTGATTTTATAATCATGAGTTATGATATATTTCTAATCTCCAAAGTGATTGACGATTGAGATGACTTCTCATACTCACTTGATATTTAGAAACATGCTAATTAATTTTATCACTTTTAATTTTAGCACATTAATTTTTAGCATGCTAGACACCAATCCTATGCAGAAATACATGTTTGATGCTACCATTAGCATCAACAATACCTCTTAGTGAGGAAGGTATTTCCTGAAGATCCACCTGGAACTATTTCTCCCTTCACCCCTATCATAATGTTTCCCACATCATCCTGCATAATGGAATCCCTCCAACTCTTCTGGTCATTTTCTTCCTGAACACTGGAAGTATGGGAATCAATGACATTTCATATCAATGCCATGAAGTTTGGAAAATTCGTTGAAGGCCTACCCTCCCTCAATGTTCTCCTAGAATCCTCCTGCGCTTGAGAATCCATCAATTTCATCTCATACCAACTCAATCTCTTGATAGAAATGGAATATGATAACAACCCTCTTCCCATTTGAAGGTTTACTCCCCATCCTAGAATTTGGTGAACCCTACCCATCCTTTGATTGTTCACCCTTCAGAGCCTCCTTCTCCTCATCCTCTGTCACTGACATCTATCCATGATCCAATATCCCCTTGGATATTCTTACAGGATTTATTTGCAACCTATATAACCTATCCTCTCTAACACCAATGCTCATTGTTGTGTCAGGCATAGATCCCTCTGAACATATGAGTACTTCCCGTCTCTAAAAAGTAACGAAAAAATCCCTATCCTCCAAAACTAAAACTGAGAGAAAGTTCTAGTTTTGGAACATAAAAAACATTTCGGGCCTCTAACCAACCTTGTGACTCAAGTTAGAACATGAAAATTCCCTTCCCCTTTATTTCATACTTGGCATCATCTCCAAGCTCCAAATAGGTCCATGAGCCCCTCGTCAGACTATTGAATAACTCGCATTCTTCTAGGTCTAGTTTATTTTATTTAAAATAAAAATCTTGGCCTCCCTTCCTGTGATAATGGTCCACCTGAGGAATAATACAATGTAGCAAATAACCTAGCCTATCATACCTCAATATCAGTCCTTTGGTCTTTCTAGCTGACTAGTATCTCCCTTGTTTCCCCTTTGATACTTTCCCCAGACCCTACCCCTGCACACTTGGATGAAAGTCCTTCTACACCTAATTCAATGAGATATCACTATATTATTTTGTATGTATCTTTTCTCCACTAGGAAACATCCAACACCTACAAGAAATCACCTCTATTAGTGTTGTACAACCTTGTACCTACAACATGAAAAAACTATACACACATGTTCCTTCTGCATATTGCATATGTACATTCCCTTGGATACTAAAACTCATGTATGTATGAACCTATCACTTCATAAACACACGTATGTAAATGACTATTACTTATGCAACCTATGTATGTATAGGCCTTGGGCTACTGAAACTTGCATACAACTCTAGAACTCTACTCCAATATGTTGGATCGTCCTGATGTTGTTCTACAACCCAGATATGTCCTTGTTACATATATATCTGTTTCTTCCTCTTTCTCCTTTGGACTGATTATATATCTAGGTGAAATTGTTTTTTGACCCTGTGCTAAGATCTTTGTGAGAAAAAGTCTTTTTTTTTCTCTATCTATGAGTCATTGAATTGAATAGATATATCATCATCTAATCTCTAAATGAAATTCCTTCCTCACCCATATGAAATCTCCTTATATGCTCCTATGTGATCTTATCTGTCTTATATATGTATATGCAAGTCATTCTCCACCTATCTGATATATCCTTGCTGGTATCATGGCCTCCTATCACTGCTCAAAAAGCCACCCAATAGACCTTTTATGTTGCCTAGACTCTAGTGCCCTCTGCTCTGGCCTGCTGATCTGTACTGGTTGCTAAAACTACCCCTGTAATAACTTGTATGGAATTATATGCATCTGTCACCACTAGATCCCATGTATGTACATGACTATTCTTAAAGAGACCCATGTACATACACATATTTCCCTTCTATGACCTGTGTATAGCTCTATAAACTTGCACAAATTTAATTTTTCCTTAGTACGATTCTTTTTGATAAATCAATCCTTCGATTTATGCCTCCTGGTTTATAGATCTACTAAGATATGTTGCAAAATATATTTATAACACCCAGGGTTTTGATCTCCATATTAAATAATGTATTTTGTTAAGTTATGAAATGCCATAGTGCCTAAACAATTATTAAGAGGCTAGTGTGCCTAGGAAATGCAATGTTTTGATCATTATGATTAATCAATACATCGATGGTTGCTAGACGAACAAGGACAAGAGTTATAGGGGGCTATGATTGCATAAGAGACGGGGATTGAGGGGCTAAGTACTTATTTTTATATTTTATTACCCATTATTTTTTTAATGGAGAATAACAATTACATGATCTTCTTGGGGGGGGATGCCAAGTGGTTCCTTAATTCCAAGAATTACATAAACTTGTCCTTGGTCTGTTTGGGACCTTCTCACTCTCATTATCATTCTTTTTCTTGTATTGGTTTTCTCACTCTTTCACTCATGCACTCATTCACCAAATTGTTCATTGTTCACACCTTTCGTTGGGATTTCACTCCATTCATCCTACCACCACTCATATTTCCCCATTCGTGTCTTGGATTGGGGAAGGAAAAGGAAATGTTGAAGAGAAACCATGGTATTGCTAGATTTAGAGACTGCTGGTGTATTCTAGCCATGAATCAAGAGCTACATGTTTGAGATTCTTTGGTATGTGCTCAGTTTTTCTCACAACTACGAGTCCTAAGAGTCCCATCATGGAGATTCTCGAATAGCTGCACTGGAGCCCTAAAAGGATATGGACAACCTGAGGGACTGTGTGGTAGAGAAGGGGGTCCATTCTCTTGGGATATGCAGGCTGGGTAGAAGAGAGTTGTGTACTTGGATTGTTGTGGGTGTTGAGAATCCTGTGAGAGATTGAGTGCTGACTAGTTTGGGAAGCTGAGTGACACTTTGGAACCATCCTTGTGGATTCATAGACCTGGCTTGGGGGTGACATTGTTGCTGAGAATTGGAACAATAGTGTCTACGGTTGGGTGGAACATCCTTGGTCTACATCCAGTTGGTGTCTTGTTTTCAGAAAAGGTGTGCTCTTTGTTATGGTTATTTACTTTTGTATGATTTATTTCATTGTGTATTTATTTATCTTTGGGTTTAATGTTCATAATATGCATGCTTGTTGGTTATTGTTGTGCATGGATTAGTTTATGTTGTGGCATGAATATTTATTTCCACATGCAGTTTTCATGTCTCTTAATTAACTTAGAGGTGATTCGAATTGAGATAACTCATAGTGAAGCGAGTCCTTGGAATACAACATGCCTTGCCTGTAGGTGGTTGGGTGTGTTGTAGCGAGATTAAGTGGTGTATCCCGACCTCTGGGTGGCTGGGTATGTTACATATTTGTATCAGAACCATAGGTTGAAACACCGAGCCAGAATGGGCCGGATCTATTGGTTAGAGTCTCGTCGTTGAGATCGATTTATGAACTTGAAGTTGTGAATATCAAGAGGAATGGCATTGTAGATTCCGTGCAGAAGATAGAACGTTAGAGATCCTTAGTAAGGGATTGAAGGATTGTGACTGTGCCTTTCAAATTTGGGAGCGATCACTACCATGGGATCAAGAAAAGATATGGACCATTGTAGTGGAGGGAACATCAACAGGGGTCGTCCGATGGAGGCGAATAGGAGGTTGGGGTATAAATTAAGTCCCAGTCATCAGATCTGGCTGATTGGTCATCCCATCCTGAACCGTCGAAGGTCGGAGCCATGAAGCCCCATCAACCATCTTATCTAATGGGAGGCATGAAGGGATCTCCTACATTTATTGTGGTCAGCCATAATTTACAACTTCAGTAGTTTTCACTATGGGAGTTTTAAAATATGATGAAATTCTATAACCCGGAGTCCCGGAGTGCCAAAGTCCTGAATTCTTGTCGACCATTAGATCAAGGGAAGGAATTTAGATGTATGTCAACCATAGGATCTAGAAAGGGTGGAAGGATAGAAAATTTTAAGAGCTTCGGAACCTCACCACTTCCACGTTCAGTAATTCAGGAGTGTGGGGATCATTTGGAGCAAGAAGCCTAAATCCCAAATCCTAGAGTTAATCATAGTTGTTGGTTGTGGCAGGGGTGCGAGTCATCGATTTTAGTTCAATGTTCGGCTATCCGGGAGGTAGTGTGTGTTGGATTTGGGAAACTTTCGAATCTCAAAGCTTCACAGTCCCGCATTTGATTGATGATGTGGCTTGTGCCACATGGTAGGGTGTTGTGTGGGGACATGTGTCACCCATATTGAGCACCTTTTGGACCCTTATCTATCAATTTTTTAGTAACACATGGCACATGATCCGCAGGTCCACATCACCCTAGGTGATGTCAGCATGTCATGGTGCCTCTAGGAGTATGTGACTTCGGGTGTTTTCAAGTTCCTATCAGTGAAAAGTGTCGAATCTCGAAGTTGCGAAGGCATGCAACCCGTCGATATAGGATCCCTTCGGGACCTTTGTCGACTATTGGATCAAAAAGAAGGAGAAGCAGGGTAAGTACTTCAGAGGATTGTCACTTCAGAGGAATTGAGAGACACGAGAACTGAATATCTCGAAACCGCCAAGCACCAAATTTCTGAATTGACAGAGATATATCCATCTCAACATTTGATTAAGTCAAAACCATCAATTTCCATTTAATCCTCCAGTTGGGGGCGGGGCATTCCATTCAATGGGAGATCAAGTCTTGACCTTCCAATTTTTGCTGGTGGAGTTAGTGAAGACTTTGACAAAGTGAAACTACAGGGGAAATTGAAAGTTAACAATGTAGAACAGTCGAAGGCTGAAGTTCGGAGGAATTTGTCCCAACGTTGGTCTCATGTTAAGGTAAAGAGGGCCTATGAGGTAACCAATCCCTCAATTATGTTTTTCATGCAAGCCCCGTGTGGATGAACATGGAGAAAAGTGCTAAGGAAGGATTAAGCCCTCAGTTTCAAGCCATGGCCACATGGGTGCTATAGCAGGAAAAACCCCCTATGGACTACACTAGGGTTCAACATGTAGGCAAATCTAACCATTTAAAGTCTCCTACCATTTTACAACTACCCCAAATACACCCCACATTCATGCATAAAACACAAGGTAAAACGATCTGTTAACTCTACCTTAAACTCCACGTCTGGTGTCGATCCTTTTGCGTTTAGTTGTTCCTCGACTACAAATCTCCTCCCAAGGCTGACCTGTATTCATCAAAATATAAACAAAGAACTACGAACATGCATATTATATATGAATTAGTGGGTTAGATGACATAATCAAATAAAAATCAAACATAAAGATTGAACACATCATATCTGGGACATAGAAAGTATTCCTTTTTATTGATCTCACAAAGTTACTTACAATGAGATCAACGACTGCTCCTTGAACCTAGTACGTGATCCTCTTCACCAAGATCCAACCGCGATTCCACTTATCTTTCTCCTCTCACAATTCTCTCTAGGGAAATGGCATAAGCTTATGGATGAGGAAAAAGGCAAGAATAGGGAATTATGGCTCAAAACTCACAATGTGGCTACAAATTCTTGGGGCAAGGGGGGGAAAGTGAAATGGGCAGAGTTTCAATGTTCTTATGATTATATTTGGAATGAGACCCCAACACCTCCTTTTATATGAAAAAGGATGGTTATTCAATTGGGTGATGGGCTATAGGTGGTGGGACAGTTGGTAAACTACCTAATAACCCGTAATCTCAATGAATTCCTTGCAACTTTTTATTTTTTACAACTTTTGTGAGTATACATGGGTTGTAATAGTGTAGGTACCGTACTACGCGAGTTATAGTGGTGCATAAAATTTGTGTATGCGGGCAATAATGGTGCAAGGAATATACGTATTCAAAAATGTGGTTTTTAAGAAGAGTTGGTCAGTGATGGCTTGGCAAAAATAGCAAGTAATATGGTCTGATGCCAGGTATGCATGTATGGTGCAATTAAGGGTTCTAACAGATGCCGCCTAGTGTGTGAGTTCATAAGAGCATCTAATGGCTGAAATACATTACAAATATTCACCAATGTACAAAGCGAGTGAGACCAGGACCAGAGTTCAGGAGTTTCCATCTGCAAAAATAATAATTGTCTCACCGAGACGGGCATAACAATGCTCAAGATGAAATAAATCATGGATGCCAATCAAATAAACTGTAGATCCATGTCATATAACTATACAAATTGTATCCGGGATCAATACACAATGAATCTAACTCAAAATCAAAGATATACTTGTATAGTATCCATCTTCAAGAAGCCAATGACACCTGATGGCTGGATATGAGGTCTTCAGAGTTCGAGCAACAACTTCAAGATCTTCAAAACTTGAGTAGGAGTGTAATGTGAGTGTACAAATTCACTACCCAGAGGTCATCGATGGCTCATCAGGGAACAAACAAGAGGATCTTGGTGATCAGGCAGAGAACTTCAGTGATTTCGAACAAAGACTTGATTGGACTTTTGGGATGGCCGAGCATGAGGGCAAGAGACAAACTGTAGAGAGGCCGACTCAAGTTGGGTAAAAATTCCCTTGGACAATAGCACGATAGATGATTAGACTCAGGCAACATGACATTGACATAATTTCACGATGCAGGAGGCAACACAAACTCTCCATGTGTTTGAAAGAATAACCAAATAGAGGAGGACACAACTCTATGTAGCGAGAACAACTTCCTAAGATCATATTAAATCTAAGATATTGACGAACAAACGGAAGGATGTGCTTTGTTGAAGGGAAACTCATTGTGCTTCCATAAAAAGAAAATACTTTTCCCGTCCTCTTTTTGGGGTGTATTTGATTTTTTTTGTCTTTTTCAATAATTTTGGAAATCTTGAAAAAGAATAAAAGAATGCTACGTTACAAAGGAGAAACGAGTGTCGCAAGCATACTAGTTCCAAAAACAAGGAACATACTAATGCTTAGATAAAAGAGACATGTGTAGGGAAAGGACACTCGGGAAAATTCCACCATGGGCCAAGGTGTCAAGACGCAAAGGAAAAGTGCTACAAGGCTTGCATATAAGGCATGCTTCAAAGGTTCAGTTGAGAGAAACATGGAGTTGGCATTAGGCCAAAGACGCAGAGATGAAAATGCAATTAATAGGACACAATGATAACATTCTTCAATGTAATTTTAACGAGCCCAGAGAAGGTAAGCTTGGTGGCTTTTCATTTTTAGAGAGTTTGGAAAAGCACAAAAGAAGACTCCACTGGGGTACCTTTTTCGAAGGTAGTCTAGTCGGTTCGAAAAAGGGGTAAACTAGCACTGAAAATTCTTCTATTCAAAACCATTTTAACAAGTGTGACAAAGACAAGATCACTCTAAAATCTTTTCACTTTTTAGGAGTCTGAAAAGAGATTAAATATGGACTCGCTACCTTTTTCTAGATTTAGTCTCGTTAGCCTGAAAAAGTGAATTTTGTTGAGGAGAACGATCCCGATGAGATGAATCTCCTAAGGTGTACCTTTTTCCTCCTTAATCTACAGGCCGAAAAAGGGGTAAACTCATGCATATAAATGTTTTTCTGAACCAATTAATGAGTGTGAAAGAACAAGGTCACTCGACGATCTTTTCAATTTTAAGGAGTCTGAAATGAGCTTAACTATGGACTCTGTAGGGGATGTTCTTTTGGACCAGTTTAACGAGTGTGAAGGAACAAGGTCACTCGACAATCTTTTCAATTTTAGGCAGTCTAAAAAGAGCTTAACTATGGAGTACGTGGGGGTTCCTTTTTCGTAAATTTAGTCTCTCAGGCCCGAAAAAGAGTTAAACTTATACTTGATAATACTCTTCTAGCGAACCAAAGTTCCTAGAGTATACCTTTTTTCGTACAATTGACCATCTGGACCGAAAAAGGGGTAAACTACCGTTAGACATATGTGCCTTCAAGTTTTAATTTTGCGAGCATGAAGGACAACAAGATCGCTCAACAATATTTTCATGTTTAGAGAGTATGAAAAGGGCTTAAAGAAGACTCTAGGGGGATGCGACTCATGTATGAAACTGGTTCAGGTAGAGCCCATTTCTAGTCTCATACCAAGAGTCTCTTCGATAGTCAACTTGGAAATTATCCCAAAAGGGAATAAAACACAAACCACGGTGTAAGTCCTCCCACTATATAGAAACCGTAGTCATGGCTTCAAGGATAGCCTCATCTGAAGGCAATTCAAAATAAGAGAAATCACGCAAACGAGGGTCGACAGTCCCAAAGGGTGAAGTAAACTAACCATATTCCATTTGACGATGGAGGCTATGGATAGGACTGGCAGATTCTATCAACGAAGAATCACAAGCATGAGGGCTTGGGGATCTACAAACAATGAGATCAGAATCAGAAGGAGACTCAAGATCTCTTGGACCAAGAGGGGGGAGAAAAGGTTCCCATGCCCCCATTGGATAAACCAAAGGATCAATTTTTGATACCAAGTCTCAAGAAGGAAAACATGATTGCATTGGTTCCTGCTCAGAAGCAATTGAACATTGAGGATAAGATGCCACATAATTAACCCGTGGCGGGGTAGAGTCTACACGAACACTAGGAACATATACAGGGGCATCCTCAACTAACTCCGAATTAGGATGGTGATGATCATATGCTAGATGGTCGATAGTGACAATGCTTCCATTGTGAGGGAAATGCATCACCCAGGAGAGCATAGACACCACAAAGTTCATAGCATATACATAATCACGCCCAAGAATCATATTAAAATCTAATGGGCCTTGCACCACTATAAAATCAACAAGGACAATCTTCCCACCTAATGAGATAGGAAACTGAGGAAGAATCCCCAAATATTCACTAGGACATTTATAAAAATCCAGCAACTCATGCAAAGAAGAAACAAGCTCGGGAGATCCCAAGACTTTCCAAACAGAGGAGGCTAAAATACTTGTAGAGGCTCCTTCATCCACAATACATCAATAAATGTTTGTTGAATTAACTTCAACCCTTATTTGAAAAGGTGCAGAAGAAGAAAGACGAGGCTCAACAAGGTCATTCCAATCAAAGGAAACCATCTGAGGTCTTAGAAGGGGTGTACTCAAAGCGAGCATAATTCCCCTTTGTTCTAAAAGTATTGAACTAGAAATGCTAAAAACATAGTCAATAGACACATCACTCTCCAAGAGAAGAGTGGGATCAGTCGAAGATTGCATCGGCGTGACCACTTTCTCAACCAATGGATAAATAGGCTGTGAGACTACATGGTCTAAAGGCACCTCACCCCCTAAAAGAGGACTGGGATTAGCTGAAGATTGGATCGGTGTGACCACTTTCTCAACCAATGTATGAATAGGCTGTGAGACTACATGGTCTAAAGGCACCTCACCTCCCAAAAGAGGAGTGGTATCAGCCGATGACTACATCGACATGACCACTTTCTCAACCAATGGATGAATAGGTTGCGAGACTACATGGTATAAAGGAACCTCACTCCCTAAAAGAGGAGTGGGATCAACTGATTACTACATCAGCATGACCACTTTCTCAACCAATGGTTGAATAGACTCTGAGGAAACCTCAGAAGAGCTTGCAGATAGGGACCACAATCTTTGTACCTCTGGAAGGCCAAGGAATAAATGCGTAAGGTGATATCCCTTGCAAATATTACAAGGGAACTTAGGCTTATGTCCTATTCATCTGGGTTTCTCAATAGAATCAATGCCCCCAGCATGACTAGCAGTGGTTGGTTGCTTGTACCTAACATGACTAGCAACGGTTGTTGACATATCACTAACATGACTTGCAGAGGTAGGTGAATGGTCGATAACATGACTCGTAGAGGCTACAAACCTATTTCCAGTATGACTAGAAGTGATTGGACTTTTATCCCCAGCATGACTTGTAGAGGCTGGGTGTTGGTCTTCAACTTGATTTGTAGAGGTTGTCGACCTATCTCCAACATGACTGGCAGAGGTTGGTGATATCTTCTTCCTAATCTTCCTCTTTCTATTTTGTTTAGATTTTCGATTACTAGTAACTGTACTTTCACCAGAGGCAGGAGAAGGAGGAGGATAATACTTTGCTAAAGAAGGAACATCAACATGGTTCCCATGACATAAAGTGCTTAACTGAGAAGTTTCAATATCATTTGGGACATTTGGAATGGTACCCAACCAAACCGGTAATCCCACATTCAACCCAGGAATGTACAAAGTGGCCATCAAAGGGACACAAACGTTTCCAAAGAAAGGAAAAGCAAAAGAATCCTCTTGCGAAGGGGTTCCTTGGTTGGTATCGTTAGGAAATTTATCCATGAAGTTCTTATGCATAGGTTCTCCCCTTGCGGGATCATTCAAGTCCATAAAAGTCTCACACACTGACTATGACAAACCAGTGTTATCAAAATAATACATATAAAGAGGCGGCTCCACATTTCCAGGCTGAAGACTAAAAAGTCCTCACGATTGATGGAGTGGGTGGTCAACCACCTTAGGTCAGAGACCCAAAGAAATGATTGACTAACTCACTATGGAAAACTAAGGAGCACATATCACACACTAAAATATCCTAAAGGAAAATCAAGCAGACTATTATCTAGTAGGAAGAACAATTACGCCAGCCAACACTATAGCCACTTACCGGTGCAAGTGCAACTTGAACATGGAATCACCCTCCTGGTACACTCTGCAAAGTGTGGCCTAACATCTACCCTAGGTACCACGATATACCCCCGCCGTCACCTATGTAAGTCCCTAGAATAAAGGAAACTAAGTTTCCAGCTCACGAACAATCACCAGGCAGGTACAATCGACAGTTGGGTGGACCGCAATGAGCAGGGTAAGAAGCCCAAAACATATCGAGGGTATCGAAAGAAAGTGGTCTGGAAGAAAAATGAGGACCTCGAACGGATTTGAGATCCATGAAGCTATGTAGGCAAATGTAACCAATAGTATCCCAGGACAAGTCCTCAATATGTGTTCCCTACTACACTTGGTCCAACTTTGGAGGTGTTATCTCTGCAACCTTTCCACATGCGACCTCGTGTTTAGCCCCTGTGTTAGAGGGGGTAACCGGATGAATTTCATGTTTATTGGACTTTTTACACTCCCTAGAACATACTTGTATGTTTGTTTTATAGTCTTGAAGAGTTTCCTCTCCAACCTAAATCAAGGCTCTAGTCTAGACTAGTTGATGGACCCTACAAACATGAAGTCTAATTGATTTTAATTAGCATTCTTTTTTAAGGATTGATTTACTCAAAATGGGTGTGGTAGTGAAACTGATGGATTAGAGTTCTTTTTAAGGCGTGTTAAGACTCTTGCAAAAAATGAAACTTATAAGAACACTAGCAAAGAAGTATTATCTTTCTTATTTTCTTTTGAAATGCTTTTAAGATGAGAAGATAACACAACACTATGCTAATTTCTTTTTCTTTTTCAAATAACAATGCGAAGAAAATGCAAAGAAAGAAAGAGACCTAACAAACTAAGTTTTTTTTTTTTTATATA
This sequence comes from Picea engelmannii, assembly GCA_009831015.1. Taxonomy (NCBI): domain Eukaryota; kingdom Viridiplantae; phylum Streptophyta; class Pinopsida; order Pinales; family Pinaceae; genus Picea; species Picea engelmannii. Next base: position 503,704 of record ML782596.1, on the reverse strand, counting down.
TATTTTCTTCCAATAAAGGCAGAAGTAACAAAAGATTCTAAAAGAAACTAATGAATATACGATTCATGGATCACTCTTAAAATTTCAAGCTAAAAATAAGTTAAAAAATCTAGGAAACACAAGAAATCTTTTTTTTAAAAAGACAAGCAAAATGACATCAAACCCAGGCTAAACACTGTAACAACAAAGACCAGTAAATCAAGAAACCCTTAAGAAGTCAGACGTCAATCAGGGAAGAGGTTGACTTCCCCTTCTTATGGAAAAGTATTCTTGACATAGGCACACTACTGACACTTAAGTAGCTTGCGTATGTACGTGGGTTGTCTAAAGGAATGGCACATATGTACATGTGAATACCCACTATAGGACGCATACACCTCTGCAACTTATCAAAAAAATAAAACTAATAGTCAGGCTGACAAGGCAAGGAGTACTGGTATGGCAGACCAGAATCCCTTAAAGACTCAAGAACTTACAGAAACTCAAAAAAGGTAATCAAACCAATTAAAACACCCATAAAATATCCCCTAAAACCCTAGAGGTATCCCCAGTATGGTCACCAATTATGTTATAGTGGGAAAACCCCCCTATGGACCATAGTAGGGTTCAACATGTAGGCAGAGCTAACCCTTTAAAGTCTCGTACTCTTTAACAACTACCCCAAATACACCCCACATTAATGCATAAAACACAAGGTAAAAATATCTGGTAACTCTACCTTAAACTCCACGTCTGGTGTCGATCCTTTTGTGTTCGATTGTTTCTCGACTACAAATCTCCTCCCAAGGCCGACCTATATTCACAAAAAGACAAAAAAAGAACTACGAACATGCATATTTTATATGTTATATGACATAATCAAATATAAATTAAACATAAAGATTGAACACATCATATCTGGGATAGAAAAAGTATTCCTTTTCATTAATATCACAAAATTACTTACAATGAGATCGACGATCGTTCCTCGAACTTGGTTCGGGCTCCTCTTCACCAAGATTGAACTGTGCTTCCATGTATCTTTCTCCTCTCACAATTCTCTCTAGGGAAATGACACAAGCTTATGAATGAGGAAAAAGTCAAGAATAGAGAATTCTGGCTCAAAAATCACAATGTGGCTGCAAATTCTTGGGGCAAGGGGGGGAAATTTAAATGGGTAGAGTTCCATTTTTCTTATGATTATCTTTGGAATGAGACACCAATAGATCCTTTTATATGAAAAAAGTATGGTTATTCGGTTGGGTGAAGGGCTATAGGCGATGGGACAGTTGGGAATGTTGATTAAGGTTGGTTGTCATTGATGTCAACCCTTGAAGAAAGCCCTGTAGAACAAAGGTTTGGGTAATGGACCCAATATTGTTTGATGTAAAGATGACTCATTATAATTTTTTCATGGTTGATAAAAAGTAAATATGGATGAACTCCAAAGTGGTCCCATTATGGTGAAAGCCCTCACGGGAAGATGCTTTGCGGAGTGAGAGAACCCATGCTTAATTATGGAGTAATGAGACGAATGACAATGAATTTGTCAGTGAAACTATCCTAGATGGATATTTCTTGTCATTCCATTTCTGGTGGTATGTGGAACGTCACATAACTCCTCACGGTTAGAGAGTTATGACCATATGAAGTTGGAGAACCCCTCATGAGTCTTATAGAATCCCCCAAGGGTCAAAGTTCTTTGCAAAAGAATTTATTTTAAATAAAGAAGCCCTAAAATAAGGAAAGTGTAATTCTACATGAAGATATAAATAAGAGTCAAAGCTCACTCATTAAGAACACACTTGTACATACTATATATCTATTTTCTTGTGTAAAGCTTCTTGTAAATACTTGTGGATACATCTGAAGTGGCGAACGTCCGAGGTAGCACGAAGGGTTGACAGAGAAATTATCAGATTCACATAAAACCCTATTTTCTGAGGCATACACTGGCTGTCTGTGTATAGGGTGCATATGTATGCAGACTGTCTGTGTATGAGGTGAGTACATATGCAGGTTGGCTATGTATAGGGTGAGTACATGTTGATAAAGCCATGAAACTTGAGAATATGAAGGTGCAAAGGTTCTAGATTTTGATATCAATCTCCCAAGAAGGTCTAGAGTGCTCAGATACATTAGATCCATCCATTGGTTCAAAAGGTATGTCGTATTTCTATGAATAGTTGGATTTCGATATATGCATGAGGAATGGCAATGGAGATTTAAGGATTCTCCCTAGAGAGACTACTGGCTACATGGGATATTTTATATAAGTCAGATCTACATAAATACACTATTGGTATATTTATCATTGATACTTCTTGTTAAGGAACATCTTGTATTTCTTGGCATATGGCTAAGATTTTTTACGGTACATGGTTGAGATCTTGTATCTATTGATGTATTGAGAAGTTGAATATCAGAAAGGGGTTGATGACTAAGATCATGTGGGGGATATTATACGTGTTCATGATTACACATACCTATATGGAACATGACTAGAGATAGACATACTTTCCTTGAGTAGAGGTTATGTATGAGGATGCATGCACAGGGTACAGTGACATGTTACAGATCTATGTGAAAGAAGTTATAGAGGGTCAAAAGTTTTCAAGTGAAAGGAAACCCAAGTTTCAGAAGGAATACGCGGGCTACATAACAAATAGGGCACGTACATATGTGGGCTGCATAACAAATAGGGCACGTACATACGTAGGCTGCATCACTATAGGTAATGTATATGTTGTAATTTTGTAGATACATGTTCATTTCAGGTACAGATTGATTATAGGGCAGTTTTATAGATTGGATACAGGTCAATGATACATGTTGATACAATTGTATGGAAGTATATCTCACAGTGACAGGTTGACAGTGGTTCCATCATTTTACTTATACTTCAGGGAAGTTGGACAGGTCAAGGATAGGTGGTTGTAGCCACCTTCTGGTTGTAGCCGGAGAACATAGGGGTTGTAGCCTCCTTCTGGTTGTAGCCAGAGAATTGAGGAGTTGGAGATTCCCTTAGGTTGCAGCCTGAGAAACTAGGGGGTTGGATCCTCCTTCCAGTTGCAGCTGGAAAACAAAGGAATTTGGTGCTTCCAATGAATGTAATTCTTCAAGACATATAAGATAAAGCATTCTGTGGTTTTCTCCCAATTTGGGTTTCCACGTAAAACACGGGTGTACTGTGTATGTGTGTGATTGTTCATTTCTTATTTCTCATTATTGGATAATAATTCTACATTCATATAGCACTTGTATTATTTGGAGAAAAAGGATTATAATTACACTATTATTGATTTACCCCCCCTCTTAGTAATCCAACAATTGGTTTCAGAGTAGGTTCCTTTAGAAATCAGTTTAACCATTGAAAGGTAGACCATGGAAATTACCGACTTGTATAAAAATGGAATATTGTAGTTTGACGGACAAAAGTATTATTTTTGGAGCATAAGGATGAAGACATATATACAAGCACAAGGATTTCAAGTTTGGCAATCAATTGTAGATGCATAGACAACACCAACATTTCCACCAACAAATGACAAAGCAATGAAACTCGGTGAGAATAATTCCAAAGCTACAAATGCACTTTTGAATGGTCTCACTGATACGATATTCTCCAAAGTTGCACATTGTAAATCCGCTAAAGAGATTTGGGACAAGCTTCGAAATATTTATGAAGGAGATACAAAATTCAAAGAAGCAAAGCTTCAAACTTACAGAGGTCAGTTCGAACAACTAAACATGAAGGAAGATGAGAATATTCGAGCCTACTTCTTACGAGTTGATGAAACAATGAATGGAATCATAGGATTGGTAGAAGAAATCAAAGAGTCTTTAATTGTTCAAAAGGTACTAAGATCACTTCCTATGAGATTCAACCCTAAGATATCATCACTAGAAGAAAGATTAGATCTAAACTCAATAAGCATGGATGAACTACATGGAATCTTCACAGCATATGAAATGAGAACTAAATAGGAAAATCTAGATGTAAAAGAAGAAGCCTTCAAATCATCCAAAAGATCAAAGGAAAAGAAAAATGAACAAAAAAGAATATAGAAGCAACAACGACGTCTCGGAAGATGATGAAGAAGTGGCCAACTTCGTCAAAAGACTGAACAAGGGAACCAATGGTAGGTATAGAGTTAAGCTTCCTTTAATTTTTTTTAATTGTGATGGTATTGGTCATTTTTCTAACAAATGTCCTCATAAGAAAAAGAGAAATGATGAAGGTTACTCAAAAGGCAAACACACTTATAAAGGAAAAATAACTAGAAAGAAGATTTCAAGAAAATCTTATGCATCAAAAAAGAAATCTCATCATCAAATGAAGATGAAATCAGTGACAGTGAGATAGGAAGAGTTCTATTCATGGCAGTAAAAGAGTCCGACAAAGAAGACTTCAAAGAAGAATATGAAGAAGCTGAAGAAGGATATGAAGAAGTCGAAGATGAAATTGAAGAGGCAGAAGTTGACTATCGAGAAGAATTAATGTGTTCCATTGAAGTTATCATAAGAGAAAATAAGAAAAACAAGAAACTACAAGCAAAACTAGACAAGAAAAAGGACACTCGAGAACTAGAACAAATGATCACAAAATTGAAGGTTCAAATAGAAGAAGATAAAAGAATTGAAGAAGCACTCAAAGAACAAATAGAAGAAAAGGACAAGATCATTGAAAACTTGGAAGCAAAAATTGTCACACTAAGAAAGGATATTCAAAATAAAAATATGCAGAATAGCTCAAAAGTTCTGGATGATATTATCAAGAGTCAAAAATCTCATCTTGACAAATCTAGACTTGGATACAATCAGAAAGAAAAGGGATCAATCTCCAAAACAACAGAGAAATAAACAAATCCAAAAATCTATGCAGAAACAATCAAAGGGGATAGGAAGATATACAAGGAAGATTACAGGGAGACTCCTCCACCGAGAAGATTCAGGTTTTAGAATAAAAAACAGATAGACAGGCCTCAAGAAGAAGAAGGATTCATAAGAGAACGTCCTTTCAGAATATCTTCAACTCCTAGGTATCAAACTATATTTTTTGCTTTATGTTATGCATGTAATAATTTTGGACATAAAGTTGTAAATTGCAGAGCTAACTACAGGAACAATAACAACCTTGAGAGTCATACACAAAGGGGCTATTCAAGAAGACCTAGTGAAATACAAAGAATAAGTTACAACAGGTTTTAATCCTTGGGCACTTACAAATGTAACAATTTTGGACACATGGCCAAATATTGGAGAATGATAGTCCCTCCTAAAGAACCTCAACAGAATAACAACAGTCAAATACAAGAACCTCAAAAAACGACATGGATAAGAAAGCAATATCAATATAGCAATGAAGAATGCAAAGGTTCTCTACAAGATAAGCAGAAGAAACATGGTTGGTATGTTCACAGTGAGTGTTCAAAATACATGACAGGTGATAGAGACAAATTTCTTACATTGCGAAAGGAAAGAAATGGATCAGTCTCCTTCGGAAATGATAATTTAGCCAAAATCATTGGAGATGGCATAGTTTGAATTGGGAATAAGAATGAAAAGGCACAAAATTTTCTAATGGTAGAAGATATGAAACATAATCTTCTAAGTGTGACTCAAATGTGTGACCAAGTTCATAAAGATACTTTTGATTCACAAAAGTGTGAGATACGAAGAGAAGGTTCAGGGAAATTAGTCGGTACAACTACAAGAACTTCAAACAACATATATGTGTTAAGTAAAATTGGAAATGAAAAGTGTTGTCTAGGAAAGGAAGATGAAAGTTGGCTATGGCACAGAAGAATGGGTCACATTCACTTTGATAGACTTGTCAAAGTCAGCAAAAGAGAAGCAGTCAGAGAAATGCCCCAGATCACGAAACCACCCAACACTTTATGCAAGCATTGTCAACAAGGAAAGAAAACAAGGACCAAGTTCAAATCAAAGGAATATTCAACAACAAGACCACTGGAAATTGTGCATACTGATCTAGTTGGACCAACTACAAAAAAGGGCTTAAGAGGTGGGAGATAATTTATGTTATTAGTTGATGATTACACAATAATGAATGCAGTTTTCTTTCTCAAGAACAAGTCATAATCTTTTGAAAACTTCAAGATCTACAAGGAAATGGTTGAAAATGAGATGGATTCATGAATCAAATGCTTGAGATATGATAATGGAAGAGAGTTCACTTCAAATAAATTTATGGACTAATGCAGTAGTCATGGAATAAAAATGCAATTCTTCGTTGCTAGGACACCTCAACAGAATGGAGTTGTTGAAAGAAAGAACATGACCGTATAGGAAATGGCTTGAACAATGATAATGGATTCCAAATTGATAGATATATTTTGGACACAGGTAGTGCATACAACAATTCACATTCAAAATAGAGTAATGCTCAGAAACAACATAAATAAAACTCCCTACGAGCTATGGAAAGGAATACCAACAGATGTGAAGCACTTCAGAGTTTTTGGAAGCAAATGCTACATCAAAAGAGAAGATGGCAGAGTGGGAAGTTTGACTCTTGTGTGGAAAAAGGAATACTTGTTGGTTACTCAAGTACAAGGAAAGCATACAAGTGTTACAATCTAATATTAAACAAAGTTGTGGAAAGAATCAATGTAACAATTGATGAAAGGGGAAGACCAAAATCAAAGGAAGAAGAAAACAAATCAATGAAACAAATTTTCGAAGATGAAGATGAAGAGAATCCAATAGAAGAAAAAGAGAAATTTCAACAAGTGTCTCCAAAGACACCCAGTAAATGAGTACAGAAGAATCATCCTTCAGATCAAATTATCGGGAACAAAGATGCAGGAGTTGAGACTAGAAGAAAAATCTGTTCACTAGAACAAACACACCTGGCACTCTTATCTACAATAGAACCAAAATGTTTTCAAGAATACAGCAAGGATGAATTTTGGAATAAGGCCATGGATGAAGAATTGGATCAAATAGAGAAAAATGACACTTGGGAATTGGTTCCAAGACCAAAGAATAAGAATGTGATGGACACAAAATGGGTTTTCAGAAATAAATTGAATGAATATGGATTGGTTACAAAGGACAAAGCTAGATTGGTATGTAAAGGATATGCATAGATTGAAGGAATTGACTTTGAATAGACATTTTCCCCAGTTGCCAGAATGGAAAAAATCACTTTTCTTTTAGCTTATGCATGCTCAAAAAATGTTAAAGTATATTAGATGGACATAAAATCATCTTTTCTGAATGGGGAACTTGAAGAATAAGTCTACATTGAACAACCAGAAGGATTTCAGTTGTTAGAGAACACATATTACGTGTGTAAATTAAAGAAGGCCCTGTATGGTCTAAAATAGGCTCCTAGAGCATGGTACTCTAGACTGGATAAGTATCTGTAGTAGGTAGGGTTCAGAAAAGGAAGTGCAAATAACAACCTTTACATCAAGGTAAGTCAAGGTAATATTTTATTAATTGAAGTTTATGTTGATGATATTATTTTTTGTAGAGATGATGACAGGTAAAGACAAAAAATTGCAAAAGATATGCAAAATGAATTTGAAATGTCGTTACTTGGAGAACTATCCTTCTTTCTGGGACTTCAGATACATCAAAGCAACCAAGGAATTTTTATTTCTCAAACCAAGTATATCAGAGAAATGCTAAAGAGATTCAGAATGGAAGATTGCAAACTAGTTATCAGTCCCATGCAAACCAGTTGCAAGTTGAGCAAAGATGATGATTCGAAGTCTACACATCAGAGGCAATACAGGTCAATGATTGGTAGCCTACTATATGTGACAACATCTAGACCAGATGTAATGCAGGCAGTTGGACAAGTGACATGATTTCAAGCAACACCAAAGGAATCACATGTATCAACAGTGAAGAGGATTTTCAGATATCTCAAAGGAACATAAGAGTTTCAGTTATGGTATCCAAAAGGAAAGGATCTATCACTTATTGTCTACATAGATGTATATTGAGTAGGTTGTATTGATGATTGAAAAAGCACCAGTGGAGCAACGTTCTACTTAGGTGAGTGTTTAGTATCATGGCTAAGCAAGAAGCAATCATCAGTATCTTTATCTACAATCGAGGCATAGTATATTGCAACATCATCATGTTGTACACAGGTTCTTTGGAGAAACAAAATTTGGCAGATATATAGGTTGAGTATGATGAGCCCATTCCAATCTATTGTGATAATACAAACATCATCAGTATCTTGAAAAACCCAGTGATGCACTCCAGGACGAATCACATTCCAATCAAGTATCATTTTCTACGAGAGCAGGTTGCAGAAAAGAATATCAGAGTGGAGTATGTGGGCACAAAAGAACAAGTGGAATATATATTTACAAAACCACTTCCACAGGAAGCCTTTGAATATCTTCACCAAAGACTTGGAGTTATTTCTACTCCAAAATGAATGCTTTTTTGAATTCTTATCTTATATGTCTTACATTTACACGAGCAAGCACCATAAGAGGACAGTTCAGTCAGGGGGAGCAACCCCGGATGGAAATATACCTTTTCCATTGATGAAAAAGGGGGAGATATTTATCAAATGCAGAGGAAAGAGGCATGGTTCCAAGGGGAGCAGATTTATCAGATGCAGAGGACAAAGGCATGGTTCCAGGGGGAGGAAATTTATCAAATATAGAGGATAGAGGCATGGTTCCAGGGGGATCATGAGTGATATGATTTCAATATTGCATCAAAGTGTTTCCATCAATGCCAAAGGGGGATATTGTTGATTAAAGTTGGTTGTCATTGATGTCAACCCTTGAAGAAAGCCCCATACCACAAAGGTTTGGGTAATGGACCCAAGATTTTTTTATGTAAATATGTCTCACTATTGTTTTGTCATGGTTGATAAGAAGTAAATATGGATGAAATCCAAAGTGGTCCCCTTATGGTGAAATACCTCATGGAAAGATGCTTTGTGGAGTGAGAGAACACATGCTTAATTGTGGAATAATGAGATGAAGGAGAGTGAATTTGTCAGTGAAACTATCCTAGATGGATAGTGGTTGTCATGCCATTTCTGGTGGTATGTGGAACGTCACATAACTCCTCATGGTTAGAGAGTTATGACCATATGAAGTTGGATAACCCATCATGAGTCTTATAGAAGCCCCCAAGGGTCAAAGTGTTTTGACAAAGAATTTATTTTAAATGAAGAAGCCCTAAAATAAGGAAAGTGTAATGCTACATGAAGATATAAATAAGAGGCAAATCTCACTCATTAAGAACACACTTGTACATATTGTATATCTATTTTCTTGTCAAAGCTTCTTGTAAATACTTGTGGATACATCTGAAGTGGCAAACATTTGAGGTAGCACTAAGGGTTGATGGCAAAATTCTTGGATTCACAGAAAACCCTATTTTATAAGGCATACGCAAGCTGTCTGTGTATAGGGTGCATACCTACATGGGTTGTCTGTGTATAGGGTGAGTACGTACACATGATAGCTGTGTATAGGGTGAGTACATGTTGATAAAGCCATGAAACTTGAGAAGATGAATGTGTAGAGGTTCTAGATTATGAGATCAAGCTCCCAGGAAGGTATAGAGTGCTCATATACATCAGATCCATCCATTGGTTCAAAAGGTATGTCTTATTTCTATGAATAGTTGGATTTTGATGTATGCATGAGGAATGGCAAAGAATATTTGAGGATTCTCCCTAGAGAGACTAGTGGCTACATGAGATATTTTGTATAAGCCAGATCTACAGATATACAGTGCTGGTATATTTATCATTGATACTTCTTGTTGAGGCACATCTTGTATTTCTTTGCATATGTCTAAGAGTTTTTATGGTACATGGTTGAGATCTTGTATTTATTGATGTATTGAGAAGTTGAATATTAGAAAGGGGTCGATGACTAAGATCATGTGAGGGATATTATACTTGTTCATGATTACACATACCTATATGGCACATGAATAGAGAGAGACATACTTGCCTTGAGTAGAGGTTATGTATGCAGATGCATGCACAAGGTACAGTTACAGTCTGGATACAGTGACAGGCTACAGATCTATGTGAAAGAAGTTACAGAGGGTCAAAAGTTTTCAAGTGAAAGGAAACCCTAGTTTTAGAAGGCATACACGGGCTGAATAAAAAATAGGGCACATACATACGCGGGTTACATCACTACACGTAGTGTATATGTTGTAATTTTGTAGATACATGTTCATTTTAGGTACAAATTGATTACAGGATAGTTGTACAGATTGGATACAGGTCAGTGGTACAAGTTGATACAGTTGTATGGAAATATATCTCAAAGTGACAGGTTGACAGTGGTTCCATCATTCTACTTATACTTCAGGGCGGTTGGACGGGGCAAGGAAAGGTGGTTGCAGCCACCTTCCAATTTTATCCGGAGAACATAGGGGGTTGTAGCCTCCTTCTGGTTGTAGCCAGAGAATTGGGGAGTTGGAGCTTCCCTCAGGTTGCAACCTAAGAAACTAGGGGGTTGGAGCCTCCTTCCAGTTGCAGCTAGAAAACAAAGTAAATTGGTGCTTCCAATGAATGTAATTCTTCAAGACATATAAGATAAAGCATTCAGTGGTTTTCTCCCGATTTGGGTTTCCACATAAAACATTGGTGTACTGTGTATTTGTGTGATTGTTTATTTATTATTGCTCATTATTGGATAATAATTCTACATTGATATAACACTTGGATTATTTGGAGAAAAAGGATTATAATTACGCTATAACTGATTTACCCCCTTCCTCTTAGTAATCCAACAAGGAAACTACCCAATAGCTCGTAATCTCAATGAATTCCTTGCAACTTTTTATTTTTTACAACTTTTGTGAGTATATGCGGGTTGTAATAGTGCAGGTAGCGTAGTGTAGGTAGCGTCATACGCGAGCTGTAGTGGTGCAACAAGCGTGTGTACGCAGGAAGTAATGGTGCAGGGCACACACATCTTCAAAAATGTGGTTTTTAAGGAGAGCTTTTTAGTGATGGCTTGGAAAAAATAGCAAGTAAGATGGCCTGATGCCAGGTATGCATGTATGGTGCAATTTAGGGTTATAACAATGGGGAAATGGTTTGAAGGAAGTGTCTGTGAAGAATTGAATTATGTATCGACTAAGGGATAACATGGAAACTTTTTATGATGCAGATGGATATATATATATATATATATATATATATATATATATATATTCTTTATGAATTGAGAAGAAAAAGGAGAAGAAAAAGGACCCGTAGCATTGTTTGGAAAAAATAAATTCATATGCATAACTTTAACAAAATGGTCACTTGCACATTTTGGAGAATTAAGGGGTTTAAACATATCAGTTCAGAATGCGTATTCAAGAAATGGAAGAAGGTTAGGGAGTTTCCATCCATGATAAGGGGTCCAAAGGTCAGAATATCAGAGCTGGTAATGTGGAGACATAATCCAACAAACACAAGGGCAGAGGGGAGAAAGAAACATTGATAGATATTCTAAGAAGCCTAAAAATAGAAGTGCAGAGTTACAAAGCAGATAATGGGAGGACGATGAGAGAACAAAGCCAGATAAATTCTCAAGTGATGAAAAGATTAAATCAATTGCAGAGAAAAACAAAGAGGGGATCAAAATCAAAACAAGAGGAAGAAGGTAGGTATGATGAAAGAAGAGATGATCATGGAAGAGTTGGTTATTCAAGAAGTGCTAGCATAACTCATAGACATCACTCACCTCCTTACTCAACAAATTTTTTTTATGCATCTAAACATTCCATAAGTAGTCCAGAGGTGTCTCCTATTAGGAACCACATAAAAAGATATGAATTGGATAGTTTGCAAGGAGAGTTGAGGAATATTAAGCCACTATCCTTTGATGGTGAAAGAGAAAGGGAAGATGATGCTAAGGCATGGTTTCTTGGAATCATGAGATATTTCCAATTGCATAACTACTCATCAAACCTAGAAGCTAGGATTGGCAATTACCATTTGCATGGGAAAGATGCAATGTGGTGGGACCAACTAAAGCAAGTTGAGAACATTAATGAGAATATGATCACTTGGAAGTAGTTCAAGAAGTATTTTCAGAAGGAGTACCTCTCAGAGCACTTCTATGACAAGAAAATGCAAGAGTCCTTTGAACTTAGGTTGGGAAGTGCAACCATGGAAGAGTATGAAAGGAATTTCTTGGGAATGCTAAAGTATGTGGGGTTTATAAAATATGAGAAAGTAAAAGTATAGAGGTTTTTAAGTTGATTACCATCCTTTTATAAAGAGAAGATTCAATATGATGAACTGAGGACTTTAACCGGGACTGTCAGGAAGGCTAAGTAGCGATATGAGAAAGGCCAAGGTAGAGAGTCTTTGCAAAAATCTTGGAAGGATAAGAAGAAGGATAATTCTGATCAGAGGAAGAAGGGATTCAAAACTCCTTTCAACACAAATGAACCTAATAAAAATCATCAAGACCAATATGCTAAGGATGAATATAAGAAAGACGACTCCTTGGGAAAAGAGGAAGACCACCAATCCAATGTTGGGGATGCAAAGAAGATCACTTGTACAAGGATTGATGCCATAGAAAGGACAGAGTGAAGACCATGCACAACATCCAAGAGGCTACAATAGTAGAAGACATGGGAATAATTTATGCAGCCTTAGATGATCGACAAGTAGAGTACCAATCCAATATGATTGAGGTGGAAGGTAAGATCATAAATCAACCTGTTTCTATTTTAATTGATTCAGGATAAATTCATTGTTACATTGATCCTAAAATAGTTGATAGATTACATTTGGAGAAAACTAAGCTTGAAAAATCAAGTTTGGTTTAGCTAGCCACTGGAACCAGAAGGAGAATCCATGATATGGTCAGAGGTTGTTCCATAAGTCTTAATGGTGTGAATACTAGTGTTGATATGAATATCATACCATTGGGATTGTATGATATTATAATTGGAATGGATTGGTTGGAAAAGCATCATGTTGTACTAGATTGTCATAGAAAGAAATTTACATTGCTTGATGGAGATGGAAAACAAAGCACTATGAAAGGTGTTCCAAGACCTATCTCTATAAGGGATATTTCAGCCTTACAATTGAAGAGATGTTTTAGATAATGATGTCAAATGTATGTGGCCCATGTGGAGGAGCCAAAAAATAAAAAGAGGCGAAGCCTTGAATATTTTTCGGTATTAGAAGAATTTGAAGATGTATTCCAAGAAACCGTAGGGTTTCCACCAGAAAGGGAGATAAATTTCTCTATTGATTTAGTTTCAGGAGATGCCACTGTGTCAAAAACACCTTAAATAATGAGCACACAAGAATTAAAAGAATTACAAATGCAGTTGGAAGAATTGTTGAAGAAAGGGTACATATGTCCAAGTGTTTCACCTTGGGGAGCACCAATACTTTTTGTCAAAATGAAAGATGGAACTTTGAGGTTGTGTATTGAATTTCGACAGCTAAATAAATCCACTGTGAAAAATAAGTACCCACTACTCAAAATTGATGACCTCTTTGATAGACTTGAGATCGGGATACCATCAGGTAAGAATCAAGGAAGAATACATCCATAAGACATCCTTTAGAACCAAGTATAGGAATTATGAATTTGTAGTGGTTCCATTTGGATTGTCCAATGCACCAGTTGTCCTTATGTGCTTAATGAATGGCATATTCAGAAAGTTTGTCATGGTATTCCTGGACAACATAATTGTCTATTATAAGTCAGAGGAAGAGCATGAACATCACCTAAGATTGGTATTGCAAGTGTTGAGGGAACATCAGTTGTATGCCATTCTTAGTAAATGGTATTTTTATCAAGAGTAGATCCATTACTTGGGACAAATTATTTCAAAATAAGGTATAACAGTAGATCTAGAGAAGATTGAAGCCATTAGAGGATGGCCAACACCCAAGAATGTTTCAGAAGTCGGATATTTTATGGGGTTAGATGGTTACTAAAAAATATTTATAGTGGGGGTCTCTAAGATTGCTCACCCCATCACTTCTTTGCAAAACAAGGGAATTAAATTTGAATGAACATATGAGTGTGAAGAGAAATTTAATTTGTTGAAGGAAGTACTTACTAGTGCGCCTGTTCTAAATATTGTTGACCCAAATGAATGTTTTGTTGTATGTATTGATGCATGTAAGGAAGGGATTGGTGAAGTCCTCACTCAAAATGGTCATTTCATTTGTTATGAGTCCAGAAATATTAAAGAACATGAGAGGAACTATGCCACACATCACTTGGAGATTTCTGCCATTGTTCACGCATTGAAGATGTCGAGGAATTACCTCATGGGAAAGAGATTTTAATTAAGAACATACCACAATGGTCTAAAGTATCTTTTTGAGAAACCAACTTTGAATGCTAGGAAAACAAGATGGTTGGAGTTTTTAAGTGAATACAACTTTGACATCAAGCATATCAAAGGAAAAGAAAATAAATTTGTCGATGCACTTAGTAGAAGAGTGCATCCCATGCATGCTACAACTATTAGTATGCATCGGTCAGACTTGAAGATAAGAATTTTAGATGTTGTTGTTATAGATAAGCATTGGTTATAGGTAAAGACAATCTTATCACAAGGGTATGTACAACAAAAAATGAAAGAGTATGAGATGAAGGAACATGGATTACTTATGCATAAAAATAGAATTTATGTTCCTAGTTCCGGGGAACTCACGAATTTGGTATTAAAAGAAATGCATAATGTTCCATATGTTGAACATCTCGGTTACCAGAAAAAAATTGCAATAGTAAGAAGCCAATTATTTTGGTCAGGAATGAAAAAGGATGTTGTTGATTACATCGCCAGATGTATGGAATGTCAGAGAGTGAAGGTTGAGCATATGCACCTAGAAGGTTTTCCACAACCCTTACCAATTTCAGAGAAGAAGTGGGAAGTGGTAACCATTGAATTTATAAAAAAAAATCCCAGGACAACAAGAAAACATGAATCGATCATGGTAGTGGTTGATAAATTGATAAAGGCTTCTCATTTTGTTTTTGTAAAAGAAACTCATACAACAACTAATAATGTAGAAATTTACATGAAAGAGATTGCTAGGTTGCACGAGATACCTAGGACAATTGTCTCAGGAAGAGACACAAAGTTTACTTCAAATTTATGAAGGTGATTATTTAAAGGATTTGGTACAAATATGAACTTTAGCATATCATACCATCCACAGTCACATGGGAAGATAGAGAGAGCCAACGGATTAATTGAAGACATGTTGAGAATGTATGTGATGGATAAGCCATCTAAGTGGGAATATTACTTGCACTTGGTTGAGTTTGCCTATAATAATGGGTATAAAGCTTCATTGAAAATGATCCCATTTGAAGCTTTGTATGGTAGGAAATGAAATACTCCATTAAGTTGGGACAACCCAACAAACAGAGTGGTACTTGGGCCAGAATTTCTCAAGGATATGGAAGACAAGATGGTTAGGATTAAGCATAACTTAAAGGAAGCTCAAGATAGACATAAATTTTATGCAGATAAGAACAAGATAACTAGACAATTTAAGGTGCGGGAGCATGTGATTTTAAAAGTGAAGCCCAAGAAG
Organism: Picea engelmannii; assembly: GCA_009831015.1. Lineage (NCBI taxonomy): Eukaryota > Viridiplantae > Streptophyta > Pinopsida > Pinales > Pinaceae > Picea > Picea engelmannii. Next base: position 488,163 of record ML782596.1, on the reverse strand, counting down.
AGCTCTTTAAATTTGGGTATTTGTACAAAGTTGGCAGCCAGATTCTATGGTCCATTTGAGATATTGGACATAATTGGGCCAGTTGCATACATGCTTGCATTTCCTACTTCCATGAATGTGCATAATGTGTTTCATGTCTCTTTTCTAAATGTGCATAATGTGCATAATGTGTTTTATGCCTGTTTTAAGTTATGAAAGGCCAGAGTTACTAAACAATTATTAAGAGGTCAGTGTGCCTAGGTAATGTAATGTTTTGATTATTATGAGTAATAAATACATCGTTGGCTGCTAGAAGGACAAGAAAAAGAGTTATAGGAGGCTATGATTCCACAAGAGAGGGCGATTGAGGGGATAAATACTTATTTTTATATTTTATTTACCCATTATTGTTTTAATGGAGAATAACAGTTACATGAGCTTCTTGGGGGGGGGGGGTCAAGTGGTTCCTTAATTCCAAGATTTACATAAACCCACCCTTGGTCTGTTTGATGGGTTCTCACTCCCATTATTGTTCTTGTTATTTTTTTGGTTGATTCACTCATTGACTCATGCACTCATTCACCCAATTTATCGTTGTTCACACCTTTCGTTGGGATTTCACTCCATTCAAACTACCACTCACTCATCCTTCCTCATTCTTTTCTTGGATAGGGGAAGGAAAACAAACTATTGAAGAGAACCCATGATATTTTTGGCTATAGAGGTTGCTGGTGTATTCCATCCATGAATCAAGACCTGCATGTTTGAGATGCTTTGGTATGTGCTTAATTTTTCTCACAATTGCGAGTCCTAAGAGTCCCAACATGGATATTCTAGACCAGCTGCCCTAGAGTCCTAGAAGGAGATGGAAATGCTGAGGGACTATGTGGTAGAGAAGGGGGCCCATTCTCTTGGGATGTGCAAGATGGGTAGAAGAGAGCTAGGTACCTGGATTGTTGTGGGTGTTGAGAATCCTATGAGAGCTTGAGTGCTGACTGGTTTGGGAAGTCCAGTGACACTCTAGAACTGTCCTTGTGGATTCATAAACCTGGCTCGGGGGTGACATTACTGCTGAGACTTGGAACATAAGTGTCTATAGTTGGGTGGAACTTCCTTGGTCTACATTTAATTGGTGTCTTGTTTTCATAAACGATAAGTGTTCTTTTTTATCGTTATTTACCTATGTATGATTTATTTTGTTGTGTATTTATTTATCTTTGAGTTTAATGTTCAAAATATGCATGCTCGTTGGTTATTTATATGCATGTCTTAGTTTGTTGTGGAATGAATATTTATTTCTGCATGTGGTTTTCATGTCTCTTAATTAACTTGGAGGTGATTCTAATTGAAATAACTCACTAGAAAGTGAGTATCGGCATTGCAGCGTGCCTTGCTCGCAGGTGGGTAGGTGTGTTGTAGTTGGATTAAATGGCATAGCCCAACCTCTGGGTGGCTGGGTATGTTACAATAGTGGATCTGTTATTGGTACTTCAAACGCACACCGTGACACTCCTGATCCAATAGATATGTTGTTGTAACCCTAGATCTAAACTAGATCTATCTCCTGGTAACTCAAAATCTAATATATATGTCATTGTGCAACCTGAGATAGGCCCCCTCTCATATAAAACTTGATATGATACCAGTGGTCTCCTTTAGAGATCATGCACTCATATTGTTATCACTAGAAGTCACACCTAGACTGTGTTATACAACTGAGAGGGGGGGGGTGAATCAGTTGTTACCATGCTTAAACAATTATGGTTCTTTTAAACTCTTTGTAGAGACACTGAATGATGATCACAATAATGCAGGGAAATAAACAATGGCACTTTCAGCATCATTCACATATATGAGAAACACAGAGACAGATATTTCCTAAGGAAACCCATGCAGGGTAAAAACCTCTTTTTCTTTATATGATAAGTAATAGTTACATTCTTTACAGTATCATACATATGAGCACCAACTCATAATGAGGCTACAACCTCAATTTTGCAAGCTACAACTTGCTGAGAGCACCAACTCTCTATTTTCTCTAGCACCCACTAGAGGGAAGCACCAACTCCCTAGTTTTTCCAGCACCAACTAGAAGGAAGCACCAACTCCCTGTGTTCAAGCACCCACTTGAACCTTTGAGGACACAAGTCCTCCATGGCTCCTCCCAACCACCCTGAAATATAAATATTTGCTACTAAAACTTATTACAGTGATATGATGTTCAACAATGGCTTACCAGACTTATCACTGTTCTGCTGTATTTCGTTGCTCTGTCTGCCTCATTGCCTTTCTGCAAACATCACTTGTGTTGTCTATTCTTCTGCTTTTTATGCTCTGTGTGCCATATCCATTCACTGTACAGTTCCTCATCTGTGATCTTCAACTGTTGCACTCTCCTCCTTCTTCACACATGAATCACCTTCACCAACAACAATCACAACAACCTCCAACAACAACAACAACAACCCCCTTCTCTTCTCTGTACTGTGTATTTATAACTTCTTTACACCTTGTGCATGAAATGTTCAAAATTCCTCTGCATGCTGACTCCACGCCATTATCCTCCACCTCTCGAGTGTTCTATCTGATCATCATCATGACTCTTCATCTTCTTTGGCGGTTCGCCCTGCGTGTCCAGCACCACTGTATGTTATCCCGAGATTCCTCAACCTCTCTGGCAGTTTGAGACTCTTCGTCTTCTCTATGACAATCGAATTCACTTTCTCTATTTCAGTTACAGGCCTCAATGCCCATCCATCTGTCAATCCCTTCTAAGAATAGTCTTCCTTCACCGGACGAAGCTTAGAGACTCTTCATCTCCTCTGGCGATCACATAGCGGTCTCTTCGACTTCTCTAGCAGACGTCATCAATGGTTTCTGGCAATCTCACTGCGTCGTGCCTTAGTAGCCCTCCAATCTTGTTTAAATTCATCTACATCATTGGATATGCGGCGAGAAAATCTAGACGGTCAGTATCTGTGCTCCTAGATCTATGGTCGAGATTCGATTCCGGAGCCCCCTTGCCATTCTATCTTTAAGCGGAGGGAGGGGGGGGTCCGGAATTGGGCGCGCATCTCTCGAGCGATCAGGATTAAAGCACCTAGATCAATGATGCTCAAGCGATTCTGGATCCCCCTTACCTTTCTTTCTTTAATATGGGGGGGGGTCCAGAATGGTGGAGTATTGATGAAGGGCCCCACTCCTGTCGTGTCACCTTCTGTATCATTCTCCACCTGAATGTGCGACAAGGCTCGACTCCTCCTTGTCCTCTCACATCTGTCCATCTCTCGCTGATGTGACCAAGGGCTGTGACCACTACCTTATGCATAAGGCGCTTTCATGATTTCACATTTCACGAGTCTGGAGATGAGGCATCTCGACTCTCCAAGTCGCGATCCCTAATACCCCAAAACGACATGGGATCAACGGTCCCGATTAACACTTGGTCTGATGGCTCAGATCATTTTGTGATTTCTCATATCGCAATTTTGACATTCCTGTGGTGAATGTTCTTGTCACTTCCAAATATCGATCCATGAAACCCCTTGAAGAAGTTAGATCAACGGTCCATATCACTTCTTGATCTGACAGTTGCAAATACGTCGCGATATTGCATATCGCAATTTCATAATTTCTGTTGCACTGTTTACTTTCCTCTTGATGTCACGATCCATGAAACTTCGATATGGTGTCCATCTGCTGACATCACACGTGGATTGACACGTGTTGAATACTGCCACGTGTCACTCTGATTCATGACTTCCATGTGCCTGAAATGTTAAATCAGTCTGACACTTGTCATTACCTAATTGTGCCACATGTCCCTAGTTGACGTGGTCTTCTATCGTGAGTTGGGTCGACGGTCTAGATCACATCTTGATCTGAAGGTTCAAGTTCAGTCGGGATTTCACACATCACGATTTTAGGGTTCCTAATGTCAATAAATTTTTACATGTCCAAATCTCGATCCCCGAAACTCCGACAAGGACTGGGATCAACGGTCCATATTTGTCCTTGATCCAACGGTCGAGATTATATCGGGGTATTGCATATCGTGATTTCGTAAGTCTTATGGTTATTATTCTTTGACTTCTTCAACTCGCGATCCTCGAAACCCCGACAGGGAGTCGGATCAACGGTCCACATAACCCCTTGAGATGGATGGTCCTCCTACTTTCGGGATTTTGTGAGCCCCTTTTTCTCCTTGCACTTTAAACACCGTGCAGGTTTTCCTCGATCCAACGATGGTCGGATCCTGCGCTCAGATCTAATGCCTGGGATCTATCCTCCTCTTCAGTGTGCGCACTTCTTGTCTTTATTCATATCTGACGGCCCTCATACTGTCGGGAATTTTGGATGGGATCCAATGATCAACGACGCTTCTCCTCCAAGCTTACACATCCTTCTTACTTGGAAGAATTTCAACTCTGCGCTAATTCCTCCTGAGCCTACGTTGTTCTTGTTTGTCTATCGATGCACACTCTGATCCTCCCATCTTCACTATTGTACTTGCCATAAATGACAAGCATATGCTATCTATTAAGCATTTGCCAAAAATCTCCCCCTTTGGCATTGATGGCAACTAAGGAACCCAAATTCTTTTCTCCTCCTTTGACATCAATGTCAAAGAAGGGAGATGCTCCCCCTGAGCTATTGTAGTAATTTTAGGTGGCATTATATATTCAAACAATACACAACTCCCCCTAACAAGATGGACTTTTTAGGTGTGAAACGAAATGACACCCAACTTCTGTCTGAGATATTCAAACGGTGTCTTGGCTAGGGGCTTAGTAAAGATGTCTGCAAGTTGTTCTGTAGTGGGAATGTAATGGACCTGAACAATCTGATTGGTGACCTGCTCTCTCAAAAAATGATATTTTATGGGAATATGTTTTGTCTTGGAGTGGAGGACAGGATTTTTAGACACACTGATGGCACTTGTGTTATCACAATGAATTGGGATCGGTGCAGTATATTTTACCTCTAAGTCTGCAAGTGTCTGAATCATCCATAATACCTGTGTGCAACAGGTAGCAGCAGTAATGTACTCTACCTCTATGGTTGATAAAGAAATGGAACCTTGCTTTTTACTGAGCCAGGCTACTAATGAGTTACCCAAGAAAAATGCTCCTCCACTGGTGCTTTTTCTCTCATCAACAAAATTTGCCCAATCTGCATCTGAATAAGCAGTCAACTGAAGACTTTGATTTTTGGGATACCATAGACCATAAGTCATTGTTTCTTTTAAGTACCTGAATATCCTTTTGACATCTTGCAAATGACTCTGTTTAGGTGCAGCCTGATATCTTCCTACCATTCCTACAACATGCATTATGTCTAGGTGAGATGCTGTGATGTACAGTAGGGTTCCTATAATTGATCGATATGAGCTTTGATCAACATCAGGTGAATCATCATCCTTGCTTAATTTACATCCAGTTACCCTAGGTGTACCCATAGGTTTAGAATCTTCCATTTGAAACCTTTTCAGCATTTCTCTTAAATACTTTCCTTGAGAGATGAAGATCCCATCAGGCCTCTGAGTAATTTGCAGACCAAGGAAAAATGACAGTTCTCCTATCATAGACATTTCAAATTCAGACTCCATGGTAGAAGTAAACCATTATACTAGTGAATCCTTATTACATCCAAAGATGATGTAATCTACATAGACCAGTACGATGAGCAAATCATTATCCTCTATCTTAATATAAAGAGTGTTGTCAGTTGTTCCTCTCTTGAACCCTTTGTCTTTGAGATACGTATCCAGTCTGTGATACCAGGCTCGAGGGGCATGTTTTAAACCATATAAAGCTTTCTTCAACTTACATACTAAGTCAAGGTTATCAGATAGGTTGAAACCCTCTGGTTTTTCCATATAGACTTCTTCACTTAAATATCCATTGAGAAAGGCTGACTTGACATCCATTTGGTAGACTTTAAACCTTTTATGACAAGCATAGGCAAGAAACATTCTGATAGCTTCTAATCTTGCTACGGGCACAAATGTTTCATCAAAATCCAGTCCTTCTATCTGAGCATAGCCTTTACAGACTAACCTCACTTTGTTCCTGATAATTTGTCCTTGCTCATTCAACTTATTCTTAAAGATCCATTTGGAGCCAATGACGTTTTTACCTTCGGGTCTTTGAACCATCTCCCATGTATTGTTTTTCTCAATCTG
>ML782596.1:437996-475526 GCA_009831015.1 Picea engelmannii | reverse complement strand
AATATTGTGATTGTACAAGAAAGGATTGCTTGAGGAGTTTTATCCTTCCATAAGGATTAATATATGGTGTTACCCTACCTCAAGGGTTTTCTCTATTTCTTGTGTTCATGTTATGGTGAATGGTTTATGGTTTATTCTTGGTACTATTGAAGTATATTTGTAGATCTGGTTTTGGTTCTTAACACACCAACTCCCTGGTTTTTCTAGCACCAACTAGAAGGAAGCACCAGCTCCCTGTGTTCAAGCACCCACTTGAACCTTTGAGGACACAAGTCCTCCCTGGCTCCTCACAACCACCCTGAAATATAAATATTTTCTACTGAAACTTATTATAGTGATATGATGTTCAACAATGGCTTACCAGACTTATCATTATTCTGTTGTATTTCGTTGCTCTGTCTGCCTCATTACCTTTCTGTAAACATCACTTGCGCTGTCTGTTCTTCCGCTTTTTATTCTCTATGCGCCATGTCCATTCACTGTACAGTTCCTCTTCTGTGCTCTTCAGCTGCTGCACTCTCCTCCTTCTTCACACATGAATAACCTTCACCAACAAAAATCACAAAAACCTCCAACAACAATAGCAACACCCCCCTTCTCTTCTCTGTACTGTGTATTTATAGCTTCTTTGCACCTTGTGCATGCAATGTTCACAATTCCTCTGCATGCTGACTCCACACCGTTATCCTCCACCTCTCGAGTGTTCTATCTGATCATCATCATGACTCTTTAGCTTCTCTGGTGGTTCACCCCGTGTGTCCAGCACCATTGTATGTTATCTTGAGATTCTTTAACCTCTCTGGCAGTTTGAGACTCTCCGTCTTTTCTATGACAATCGAATTCACTTTCTCTATTTCAGTTACAGGCCTCAATGCCCATCCATATGTCAATCCCTTCTAAGAATAGTCTTCCTTCACCGGACGAAGCTTGGAGACTCTTCATCTCCTATGGCGATCACATAGCGGTCTCTTCGACTTCTCTAGCAGACGTCATCAATGGTTTTAGGCAGTCTCACTACGTCGTGCCTTAGTATCCCTCTGATCTTGTTTAGATTCATCTACATCATTGGATATGCGGTGAACAAATCTAGACAGTCAGTATCTGTGCTCCCAGATCTACGATCGGGATTCGATTCCAGAGCCCCCTTTCCATTCTATCTTTAAGTGGAGGGGGGGTTCTAGAATTGGGCACGCATCTCTCGAGCGGTTAGCATTAAAGCACCTAGATCAACGACGCTCAAGCAATTCCGGACCCCCCTTGCCTTTCTGTCTTTAATACTGGGGGGGGGGGGTCTGGAATGGTGGAGTATTGACGAAGGGACCCACTCCTGTCGTGTCACCTTCTATATCATTCTCCAATTGACCGTGCGACAAGGCTTGGCTCCTACTTGCCCTCTGACATCTGTCCATCTCTCCCTGACGTGAGCAAGGGCTGTGACCACAGCCTTATGCATAAGTCTCTTTCGCGATTTCACATTTCACGAGTCTGGAGATGAGGCATCTCGACTCTCCAAGTCGTGATCCCCGATACCCCGAAACGGCATGGGATCAACGGTCCCAATTAACGCTTGGTCTGACGGCTTAGATCATTTCGCGATTTCACATATCGCGATTTCGACATTCCTGTGGTGAATGTTCTTGTCACTTCCAAATCTCGATCCATGAAACCCCTTGAAGAATTCAGATCAACGGTCCATATCACTTCTTGATCTGACAGTTGCAAATACGTCGCGATATTGCATATCGCGATTTCGGCATTTTTGTTGCACTATTTACTTGCCGCTTAATGTCGCGATCTGTGAAACTCTGATATGGTGTCCATCTAGTGATGTCACACGTGGATTGACACGTGTTGAATACTGCCACGTGTCACTTTGATTCATGACTTACATGTGCCTGAAATGTTGAATCAGTCTGACACTTGTCATTACCTGATTGTGCCATGTGTCCCTAGCTGACGTGGTCTGTTGTCGTGAGTTGGGTCAACGGTCTAGATCACATCTTGATCTGATGGTTCAGGTTTAGTCGGGATTTCACACATTGCAATTTTGGGGTTCCTGATGTTAATAAATTTTGACATGTCCAAATCTTGATCCCCGAAACTCCGACAAGGACTGGGATCAACGATCCATATTTGTCCTCGATCCAATGGTCGAGATTATATCAGGGTATTGCATATCGCGATTTCACGAGTCCTATGGTTATTATTCTTTGACTTCTTCAACTCGCGATCCTCGAAACCCCGACAGGGAGTCAGATCAATGGTCCACATAACCCCTTGAGATGGACGGTCCTCCTGCTTTCGGGATTTTGTGAGCCCCTTTTCTCCTTGCACTTTAAACACCGTGCAGGTTTTCCTCAATCCAACGGTGGTCGGATCCTGCGCTCAGATATAACGCCTGAGATTTATCCTCCTCTTTAGTGCGTGCAATTCTTGTCTTTATTCAGATTTGACAACCCTCATACTGTCGGGAATTTTGGATGGGATCCAACGATCAGCGATGCTTCTCCTCCAAGCTTACACATCCTTCTTACTTGGAAGAATTTTGACTCTGCACTAATTCCTCCTGAGCCTACGTTGTTCCTGTTTGTCTATCAATGCACACTCTTATCCTCCCATCTTCACTATTGTACTTTCCATCAATGACAAGCATACGCTATCTATTAATAATTTTCCAACAGACTGTTGTATATGTAAGCCTAATACCCATCAGAATGTGAATAATAATGTTTTAAAAAGTGTGGTAAATGGATGTGAAACTCTGTTTATGATTCCAATCATAAAACCTTCCATGAAATTATATTGGACTTATGACTGCCAATAATTTATTTGATAGTTTCACAGAGACTCTTTGATGACTCAGAACAATTTATCTTCAGGAAACTAGAAATATTTTGCAGGAAATTTCGGCACCCTAGAAACCCTAGGGCCAAAAATCAAAATTTATCGAAATTGAGTTCTAAGAGATTCTGTAGATGCGTTGGAAGAGGGAGTACTCTTCTATGCTGAAAGTAGCTTTAGCATCCAAATTTTCATGGAATTAAACACCCAAAAGAGAGGGTCGTACAAAATTTTATGGAAACCCTAGGAGGGTCGTACGGTTTTGCAGAAGTGTAGTGATGACTGGTAAAGGACGAGGCTTGGAAGATGCTTGTGAAATGGGTTCTTTCAAGACCTATGCTTTGATACCATGTTGATTTTTCATAAGCATTAGGTTAAGAATTAAGTTCATTCCATTTTAACAACTACCCATAACCATAAATGCTATAGCAACCAAGATCGCATGAATGTTGTGTATGTGTTATATTTTTTTCATGAGTAGTAGTGTCACGTGCCTCAAGAAACGTGTCACATATTTAGGTGGTTTTGGGCACATGGTTTTTGTTTATGGTTTTCTATTTCCGATGGGTTTTGGATGTCACTGGATCCTATATGTATATTGTATTGCAAACAATGTATCACACATGAATGAATATAGAATATGATGGTTTTCCCAGTTTGGGTTTCCAAGGGAAAAAATATCTATGTAATGTTTATATTTTCCATTGTATATTTTTTGTTCTTTTACTGAATATATGTTTGCAGTAGATATTGTACAAGGTTAGAATTTACAATGAAGAATCACTATGCACAAGAATACAAAATGTATCCTGGGAAACCCTTCTCAATCAAGGGAGAAAAACCCAGCCAAATCCTTTGCTATATTCTTCAAGAGAAATACCTTTCACCACCAAGAATGAATTACCACACAAGAGGGTGCTTGATCCCTAGAATACTAGCGCCCAAGAGAGGTGTGATCCTTTTCCAAAGAGAAGCACTTGCTAAAATTTCCAAACTCACAAGTGTGGTGTGTGTCTACAATGAAATATTTCTCTTTACTTATATTATACTAGTCCTATTAACTAAAGTGTCTATTGGCACAATAGGGCTGACCTCACTTAGACATATTATTTATTATAATAATTAATATTAATATTAATATCAATATTAATATTAATTATCTTTTACAATTATTGTTGGACACAATAAGATAGTGTCGACCTGTACCCTTTACATAATAACTAGGGTTATAGGTAGGTATGACTCTTGAACAATATATAGCAAAGGATATGATACACCCACTAGTGCTCATCCACTATGGGCACATCTATAGGGATGACATGACTTTGATTCACTGCATTACATGGATGAACCAGGTCCTCACACATTGACATGTGCTCATCCACAGGCACGTCCACTCTACAGATCTGCTTTCCCACTGCCACTGACAAGAGAATCATCTGGAGTCTTCTCGTCAACTCTACTCCTCAAAGGAGGCCATCACATCATCTTCATTTATGTTCACATGATGATGTACCCAACACTTTTTGGATTTCCCACATTCAGCTTGTGCTCAACCACAGGCATGTCCTAATTCAATAGATAACTTTTCCACCGGATAATAATATGGAGTTCTTCTCACTCACGTCATGGAAGAGGTCATCTCTACGTTCCTGACCTTTTCCTAGGAAGGAACCATGAATCCTTCTTAGGGGCTTTCTCTAAGGTTTGTAAGCTAAGAGAAAGACTCACATAGTTGTTATTTTCCACATCTCACAGGTTTGTAAGCTGGAGGATGTCTCCCATAGTTGCATTCATAAACAAAAAGTACATCTTCTTCTTTGGTTTTATTATTTCCTAAACTAACAATGCCTTTTATGAGTATCTTGCCTAACATATTATCTCCAAAAGTTACTTTTCATTTTCCTTTCTTATTTAACTAGATAAATTTTCTTTGATATCAAGTCATGTGTTTGGAACATCCACTGTCTATATACCACTGACACTCTTGATTTCTCACATATAATGCTACATTGCACTCTATTTTGTTTTTCCTCCATTCTTTTTTATTATGGGGAATATTTGTCTTTTTATCATATTTTTGAAATCTACAATCACTTGTTTTATGACCATAGTTGTTGCATTTTTGGCATTCACTATTGAAATCTTGTAAAGGAGAAAATGAGTTATAGTTTTTCTTTTATTTATTGTACTAGTTGTTCTTATCTATTCAGACATTTATATTATTGTATTGTCTATAATCTTTGCAGTGTACTACCTTATGTCCAAAATTATTGCAAGAGTAGCAATATCCAATAAATAAATATTTAGGGGTATTTCTTCTGATGAATTTATTTTGGTCATCTTTTACTGCAATGGAGAGTGTTGATTTATGATTATGTGTAACAATTTTCAATCGTGTCATCTTTGCCTCATTATATTCTTTTCTAAATGAGTTTTTCAGAGCATCTGCGTAGCTGATTGGTTTCTTGACAGATCCTTGTGATGCATAAGTTGAGTCTTGAGTGTATCCCAAACCAGTGTTGTTGTTCGATGAGCTTTGAATACTGATAATTTCATTCAATATCCTTGAACTATTTTCAAATTGTGATCCCTTCTTTACTTTCTCAATTTCACTTTTTAGTAGCTTAATCTTAGCTTCTAGTTTCTCACATACTTGTTTTTTATCATTAAGTTGTTGTAAAATGACTTCTTCAGTTTTATCATCTTCTAGGAGCTGGGATTTAAAATCACTGATGATCTTCTCTAACTCCTTGATGGGTTTGGAAACTTCCCTCTCTCTTGATTCAATAAATTATTTAATATCTAGAAGATCGCTTCTTAGTACCCTGTTTTGCTTTTTAGTTTTTCATAGTTCTTCAATTACACTAAGGATTTATTCTTCGAATTTCCCTTCTTCTTCATCTTTTGAATGTTTATCATCTTCAGTTTTCATTCCCATAAACAAAATATCTGAATTTTCATCTACAGTCACTTCTGAACAATTGTTGTCTTCTTTGGAGTAGAAATTTTTCTTTTTCTTATAAAATTTCTTCTCTTGTATTGGTTTTTCTGGTTGTTAACTTCTTCATCATTTTCCCCCTGCTTGGGATAGGGACATTTGTTAGCAAAGTGTCCAATTCTTCCACGGTTGAAACATTTGAAAGTTAATTTTCCTTTATATTTTCCAAATCCTTTCTGGAGTTTCTTGATAAAGTTGGCCTCTTCTGCATCTGATATATCTAATAACTTATCATTGGTGTTTTTATCCTTCCTCATATTTGTCTTAGATGCTTTAAAGGATGTTTCATCTTTTTCTGATTTATCATTCCATGTTCTCATTTCATATGCTGTACAAATTCCATGAAGTTTATAAACTATGAGTGTGCTTAGATTAGATCTATCTTCAATTCTAGAAATATTTTCATCATATCTCATAGGTAATGACCTTACTATTTTTTGCACAATAGGTTTATCTGTAATTTCTTCTCATGCCTCTCTGATTGATTTAACCATTTCATATACCCTATGAAAGTACTCAACAATATTTTCTTCTTCTTTCATTTTCAGATTTTCAAACTGAGTTCTATAGGTCTGTAGTTTGGCTTCGTTGACTTTGTTATCTCCTTCATATACAACATCCAACTTGTCCCATATTTCTTTGTCTGATTTACAATGCATAACCTTCACACATATAGAATTAGTCAACCCTCTTATAATTCCATTAACTTCTCTTGAGTTGTCATTACATATTTTCTTTCCTACAACATCTTTGGGTGGAGTATTTGGTGTAGTGTAACCATGTACAACATATTTCTAGATACCAAAACCAAGAGCCAACATAAAGTTTTTCATTCTTATTTTCCATAGAGCATAGCCTCCGCCATTGAACAATGATTCTTTGTTGTTAGACATTCCTTCTTGTTGATCCATGTTCAAGATATACCTTCCAGTTGTTAGAATGTATTGAAGGCACCCGCTCTGATACAAATTGTTGGAATACTAAGAGGAGGGGGTGAATCAATATTACCTCTTTTTCCAATTAGTAGTTACTTTTAATATTTTATTAATTACCACAATGAATCGACAATGAATTGTATGCAAAATCAATTATATAAATATATTTAACATCAATTACAAGGTTTTATGAAGAATAGTGAAGGACACCAATCCTTTTTAGAGAACCAACTCTACGAGACACAGATCCCCTTCTTCAAGGCACCAAACGTAGGAAGCACCAACTCCCTCATATTTAGGGAACAAACCCTAGGAAGCACCAACTCCCTTGTATTTAGGGAACCAACCCTAGGAAGCACCAAATCCCTTGTATTTAGGGAACCAACCCTAGGAAGCACCAACTCCCTTATATTTTACAATTTTCTTAGTAAGGATATGAATCTTTCCATGCTCCTCCCTTCCACCCTCACTGCATAAATATATTCAACTTTCCTTCTTCGACTCAGTTTCTTTTTTTATCTTCTTATCTAGACTGCAAAGACACTTTCTTCTCACCACTCTTTCTCATTTATATACTCTTCCAAATGGTGTGAGCTATAAAACATTGTGTCTCTTTGTTTGGACCATCACACCTCTTCATTAACAATAATCTTATTTATTGTTTTTCTTTTATTCAAATATTATCGAGAATCCTTTTTAGTTTAATGAAAATTATTTTCATTAATCGATCATAGGTATGGATCAATTTCATTTAAATTAATCTCATGTCTCTGCAAACATTTGCAGAAATCAAATTCTGTAGAGGCACTTTCCTTCAAACCATTTACATGTGATCATAGGCGCAGAACCACGGGCTTATTAATTTAAGCATTGCCTCTTCTTTCACCCTTTTCCTTTTATCTCCCATATGTCTAGTGTTGGGATTGTTTTCTTCGGTACTTCGTCCTTTGGGTTTTCATCCCTTTGCAAAATTTCAAATCTCCTGAATCAAATTTCACCGAAACAAATCAGACGACCAATATTCATTCTTTCGTTAGTCAGACAATCTTGGCTTGTCCAGAAGTTTCAAATAAATAGACAACCATGACTTAATCTACATGTGAGTGAACAATTCTCATTTACTTTGAAAATTAAGAACTTTGAGACTCCAGGCATTTTCTAGGGGAAAAACTCTTGAAGTATATAGTCTCGAAGTGACGTAGCTACGGACGTCACTTGTTGACATGGAATTGACCAAGTGGCTACCACGTGTCACATAGATTCATGAATTATGCATAACTAAAATGCTAATAGCACCTTGACACTTGTCATCATTTGATTGTTCCATGCGTCCTTGCTGACGTGGTTTGCTGACGTAGATCTCCTAATGTGGCAAATGCCATCCTTTATTACTTACTCCGTCCTTCCACTCAACTTGATCCAACGGTTGAGAATGCATTCAAAGTAGATCAACAATCAAGGATGATTGCGAGGTCCTCAACTAACACGATGTTTAAAATTGTCATCGAGTTTCGTAATTGAAATTGCTCGTTTGGTAGTGAAACTGATGTCAATCGTAGATCTATTGGTGGATGACCATCTATGGTTGGTGTGGATTGTGGAACCATAAATTAGACATGGTTTATCCTATCACCCAAACTCCAAAATTGAAGTTGTGTGATTGTCGGTGATTCAACCACAGTCGTCGATCTTTGAATCTATGAGATCTGATGGTCTATACTAATTGCAAGATTGGAAATAATGCATTGTTTAATTCTCCCTTCACATTCCAAAATCAATCATTTCCCTTGATATGGCGCTTGCATATCCAACGGTCATGGTTTTTCCCATGGGGATTTCGAGCTTGATCAATTTTCTGCAATGTGATTTCCCTTTTGAGCTTCATGTACATCATCATCTATTGACATCAATGAAAATATGTTCAATAGTATTTACGATGAGTTAAGAAATAAATTCATCCTTTCTAGACATGTGATCTTTGTTGAATCCTCCAAGAAAGACAAAATTATTGACAGGCATCTTGATCATCTGGGTAGATTCACTCGTGTAAAGACATATCATGGATTTTATTATGAGATTATACATCTTGAAGGGGGGTCCCTATCTTGGGTCAATCTCTATAATCTCCTTTTAAATCACCATCTTCTCCTCATGAATAAGTTCTCAGCACTTCATCAAAACATGAAGTTTAGCTGTATGATGTGATTGAGAGGATTGAAAAGTTGAGGTTTGATGAGAACTGAACAGTGTCTTAATCAATTGAGCAACTAGGACCATCTCAGAAAGGTCCACCAAAATGGCTCACAAAAACTCTTGAAAGTGTTCATCATGATGAGGTCGGGAAGAAAGGAAACAGATTGTCCTCAAAAAATATGGAGGTAATGTATATAATTCAAACTCATATGATGTATATGACATGGATGTTTCATGTGATTTTTAATTGATTTTTTCTACTAATATTTATCCGACTTCCTTTAAATCAATTGCTTCTCATGATGAATTGAAAGAAGCCATGCAAAACGAATATGATGTTGTTACGTCCTAAATAGTGGCATATTACCCCTTAATTGGGGCATATTACATTAGTAATGTTATTTTATTTATGTCGACTTGGTTCCATTAGTTGTAATTATACCTCCTAGTCTCCTATATATACCAATGAGGCCCTTTCATTTGGAATAATCTTGTATTTGGAAATTTATGTGGTGTATAAGGAGGTTTCCCACTCAAAGAGGCTTATTATATGAAATTATATATTTTTCAAGGTGTTGAGTACTTATTCTGAGGTTTTTTTATGCTATTTTGATATTTGGTTCTTAACATTTGGTATCATAGCTCAAGGTCTTAGGGTTTCGCTGATACATCTGAGACACCTTGGAATTTTTGATATAACTATTTTTCTACGAAGTTTAAGAAGGAACCCCTTGGAGTATATTTATTATACAGATCAAGGTACACGAGGTTCAAATTTCAGTTCCTGAGGCCTTATAACTTCATAGATATATCCCGTGTAAGATAAGGTTATGGAATCATTCTGAATTTAGTCATCAATGAATTTTCTCTATAACATTTTTTCTATAACCTTTCAAACCCTAAAATCTAGAGAATATTCAAACAAATTATCAAGGTAGTTGTGATAAAACTTTCATCTTATGGGTCATCATGATTTTGTAGATACACCCTGTGCAATATATGGTATCTGACTAGTCATATTAGCTAGTCTCAAATAGGTCTTTCGGGTAAAACGATGATATATTCTTCAGTGAGTATACAAATTAAGTGACACTAGTTTCATTGGACATTGGACATACATTAATATTTCTGGTACCATTTTCAGAATCAAATATTAGATAGTGTGATCTTAGCACATTTTACACACACACTCTCCTAGAAGGGACAAAAATAAACAAGGTGTGGGGAAGTTACCATAAATTCCACTTGGAAAATCCAATTTTGATCATACCCAATAAATTGTAGAGAAGACATATAAGAAAACTACAAAAATAAATTTTCAGACCGAAAAGGACCAAAATTTTGGAGATACAATAGAAGAAAGATCGTCTAGCAGAACCACCTCAAATTCAAGGTTTAAAAGTGATACTTGGCCAACATGACACCAAAAAAGGGAACTTATACACCAATTAAGCCTCTATAAATTCCTACTTGGACTCTTGATGAAGGTGAATAAATGCTTAGGGACATAAATGATTTACAAAATAAGACAACAACAAAAGATGAAATACAAGGGATGACAGATTCAACTAAAGCTAAGTTGGAGGCAATAAATACTAAGATTGAAGGTTTAAAAAGGGAAATCATGGAAAGATTGAAAAATTTCCTAATAGAGAGGACACCTGAAAGTGAAAATGTATCCCATAAAATTCATGATGAGGATACATAGAAGATGAATCAAGAATGGAGAAACTCCAACTTTGGGTTGAAGACCAACCACTTTCCTAAGATCGATAAGAGGAATTTTGATGGAAAGGATCCAATCACATGGATACTTCAAATTGATCAATTCTTTGATCTACATGATGTGCCACAAACATGAAAGATACAAATTGTTTGTTTATATTTAGAATACAATCAATTTATGTGGTATCGATGGATTTGTTCTCGCAAATCACTCATCACTTGAAAAATTTTCATAGAAGAAATGATAGAACACTATGAGGACACAATAAGAAATACCTTCTTTATCCGATTGATAAATCTCAGGCAAAAGGGTTCACTTGTAGAGCACATTGATAACTTCCAAAGATTTAATATAAAGGTAATAGGTATTCCAGATGAGCACCTGTTTGGTGTATTCATAGGAGCTTTAAAGGATAACATTCAACATGAGGTTCTCCTTTGGGAACCCAAATAATTGGAGAATGCATTTAGGGTGGCAAGAAATGTTGAAAGTAAAAATATGGCTATGGATACTAGAAGGACCACTCCTAACATCTATTGAGACAATAATGTTCCTTCTTCTAAAACACCTCAACCTACAAGGTTGACACCTAAAAAATTAGAAGAAAGAAAAGAAAAAGGCTTATTCTTTAATTGTGACAGTAAGTACAGTAAGGGACATAAATGTGTTGAGAAGAAACTATTCTACATAGATTGTGAAGAGGAATAAGAACAAGAACCATCTCAAGATGAAAACATAGAAGAGATTTCTTCTGAACAGTTTACTCCCATGATATCATGCCATGCATTTGTTGGAATTAACACTCCTCAAACCCCCAATATCAAAGGACACGTAAAAAATAAAAAGGTAATAGTCATAATTGATTCTGGTAGTACTCATAATTTCATTCACTATAAATTATCCAAAGCTCTCAATTGTTTTATATATCCAACACTAGAGTTTCAAGTAATGATTGCATATGGATGAACCATCAATTTCTTAGAAAAATGAAATAAGATTAACTTTACTATGGGGGAATATGTAATTAATAGTTCAATGATTTCTATACCCATGGGTGGTGTTAATTTCGTACTAGGAGTCCAATGGTTTCAATCATTAGGAACAATGGCCTTTAATTTTCAAGAACTTTTCATGAAATTTCATTGGAAGGAAAATAAATTGAGTTAAGGGGTATCATAGGGAAAGACAGTAAGGTGATAAGCTCTAATGGCATGACAAAATTATTAAAAAATGGGAATTAGGGTGTAATTGTAGAGCTATGCTCACTAGATGTTCAAACAACTAAGCCATCTATTCCCCTAGATCTCCAAGGGATCATTGATAAGCATTCCAAAGTATCTGAAGATATTCCCAAAGTTCTTCCACCCAATCGAAATCATGATCATTATATTCACCTAATTCTTGGGAGTGCTCCTCCTAACATCAGGCCTTACTAATACCCTTATGCCTAGAAGAGTGAAATTGAGTGTATGGTTGAAGAAATGTTAGAGGATGGCATTTTTAGACCTAGCCAAAGTTCTTACTTTGCACCAGTGGTAATGGTACTCCAAAAACATGGCTCATGGTGTATGTGTCCAGATTATAGAGAGATCAACAAGATCAATATTAAAGATAAGCTTTCCATTCCTTTCATTGATGAATTGCTAGATTAAATACATGGAGCAATATATTTCACAAATTTGGATCTTCGTTCAAGGTATCATCATATTATAATGAAGGAATGAGATATCCCAAAAACAACATTTCAAACTCATGATGGCCATTATGAATTTCTGGACATGCCTTTTGGCCTTACGAATGCACCTTCCACATTCCAAGGGTTGATGAATTCCATTTTCAAGCCCATTCTTCAAAAATTTGTGTTAGTATTTTTTGATGATATACCAATCTATAGCAAGTCTTGGGAGGATCATGTTCAACATGTTCACAAGGTGCTACAACTACTAAAGGAGAAAAAGCTATATGCCAAACCATAAAAATGTTTCCTTAGGGTGAAGGAGGTAGAGTATTTGGGTCATATTGTATCTCATGAAGGTGTCAAGGTAGACCCTAACAATATTAAGGCCATGATGGACTGGCCGATTCCCAAAACATTTAAGAATCTTAGAGGATTTTTGGGTTTGACAGGTTACTACTGCAAGTTTGTTCGGAACTATGGAAGAATATAAGAACCTATAATGACATTATCTAAGAAGGATGCATTTTCATGGACTCCAAAAAATAAGAACCTTTAATGACATTAACTAAGAGGGAAACTCAAGCTTTTGAACAACTTAAAGAGGCGATGTGAAAATCTCCTTTATTGACCATGCTAGACCTTACAAAAACATTTATTGTGGAATGTGATGCCTCGACAAATGGAATTGGTGTTGTTCTAATGCAAGAAGGAAGGCCCCTTGATTTTGAAAGTCAACCACTCAAGGGAAAGGACTTACACAAACCCATTTATGATAAGGAAATGATGGAAATACTACATGCATTGAATAAATGGTGCCCTTACCTAATATGTAATGTACCCCAAATTTACCTAAATAATTTTTTTTTGACAGGCGCATTACTACTTTTTACTCTGATATATTTAATTTTTTTAAACTGGTAATTGATAATAACAAGTTGATGACCTTCTCGCGAAGTCAATCTTATTAAGTTAATTCGGTACATATCATAAAATTCGTCTCAACCAACGAGACATTTATTTATCCATGAAAGAACTATGATTTGGTTATCTCCACAAGTCTATAGGAAATCTATCCTAACATGGAAATCTGATTTTAACCAAATCCTCATACCCTCCGTGTCATGTCCAATGAAGGATTATAACTAAATTACCACAACACATTCCCTTACAAATGTATTCTTTTATTATCTATACTTTTAAAAAACTCAAGCATAATATATTCGTTGAAAGGGATGGTGGACATACACTCCTTACCATAATCTTAAATGAATAAATATCGGTATTTACTATGTTTTAAAGTCGGGCAAGGTAGTGTATTTTTCTGAATTCGTGAATTCTATTAACATAGGTTTTACCTATAGTTTTCCACATTATCACTTATGAAAAGTATACAGTCTTGTTCTTGACCAGTGTGCCATTACTAACAACACATTCTAACTATTATTTTAGTGGTCGTTCTTGGCAATTTTATTTTCGTTAAAACCTTTAACCTAGTGGTTAGAGGGAACTTGACTCACATGTTATTCATATAAGTAACATGGTTGATCGAGATGGTGAGGTTTAGCGCCGAGGTTTGACATCCCACCTAGCATGACAAATAAACATGAGACTCGATGTCCTATCGAGTCCAACCCCCATTTTGTCCAGCAATACCTCAGCCCAGCTAAAATGACAAGGATTTGCACTTACAGTCTTTATGGTTGGTTTAAATGGGAGATCAGGTTGGTCTGTAAAAGTCATAACGTCTCTGGCTCTGAATTTATTAAGGTTCTGCAACAATATTGATCCTAGGTTGGCGTGACCAATGTGGATGCGCCAAGCATGTTTAAATCACATGGCTACTATACCCACACCTTCCCTCGCCATTTCTCTAATACGAGAGGTCACTAAGTTTCAAATTCCTTTGTCTCTTATGCATTTTGTAAAACCTCCCCGCATTAACCTCTATAAGGGTTTTCTCCATGCGTAAAACTAGAAAGGTGACTAGAAAGGTTCATGTTCTGTGTACAACAAGAATATGGCTACATGACTGTATGGTTCTTCTCTTTTACTAGGTAAGATCACCTCTTATTATAATGACCTTGTTACCCTGCGAGTAAGTAGTTCAAAAAATCAGTCACTAAAGAAAGTTTTTGGTAACTAAAGGGTTGAGTTTCGCTTATCATTTGTTTTCTATGAATGCTCCATCATTATTCTGTGTGTTGTATGATTGTAACCCATCTCATGGCGGTCACGATACTAGAATTTCCTACAAAGTATCCACCCTTCACTCATTCTCTTCGTTGAGGTTTTGTAAGTGGTTTACTAGGTGGTTTAGTTTGCTTGAGTTAAGGGATAACCCCGTCATATTGTTAGTTCTTTTGTCGGTAGTATCTATCCTCAGATTACTCTATAAGTTTATTCTAGTACGTTATCATTTGAAGTCGTTCACGACATATCGAATGCCGAGGTACCCAAGGATGAAACCTGCTCGATATTTCTACAGTACCCTAACATTTCATACCTAAAGCATGTAGTTATGCTCTGTGTGTTCTAGGCT
Source organism: Picea engelmannii (assembly GCA_009831015.1). Taxonomy (NCBI): domain Eukaryota; kingdom Viridiplantae; phylum Streptophyta; class Pinopsida; order Pinales; family Pinaceae; genus Picea; species Picea engelmannii. The sequence goes on along the minus strand of ML782596.1, from coordinate 460,613 downwards.
ATATATTTATTCTTTATGTTTTGATTTGGTCAAAAAATTTCGAGCCGAATATAGAAAAGATTACGGATTGGAGCCCACTGTAAAAATATTGCATCTTCAAAAATAGGGTTTATAAAGTCATAGATTAATCCTGTGACTGTGATAAGGTTTTCTGGATCATTGGGAAATTTTAATAAAACTAGATCGAATTACCTTGCTCGAACTTGTGTGGAGAATGTTATAGTCCTAAGACTTCTACTGTGTGATTATTATATAAATTGAACTGACTTAAAATATCTACCATACTCTCTATTATGGAAGTTTGTGATTTACTTATCTAATTTTACTTTGTTAGTGTAGAGGGAAAAGTAAATCATGGGTCCAGAAATTTGTTCTTGACTGCATTTCTTTATCATCAGTTTGTAAGTTTGATAATTATGAGAACAATAACGCTTCGTCCTATCTACAGTCCAAATTGGTAATTTTTTTGTATGTACTTCATACTATGCAGACTCTACAGTTCTATTTATGCATTGTAGCTTACATATTTAATAATGTTTTATTTGCTTGTTAACTTCTGAGTCATTGAGTTAATTTTTATTCGGTTACAAGACTAATAATGGGACCCTTGTTTCCATTGCAAGGGTACCCATCAATATTTTCAATATCCACTCATCCCCTTCATTCTATGGACATTTTTATCAGTGACGTAGATGGGAAAGTACCTACGCCAACCTCAAGCTAAGTGTTTATTCGTGTATTAAATATGCAATGTTTAATTTTTGTGAATTCATCCTGTAAATTTCTCTATCTTTGATATTTAATTTTGTTGATTTGTTGCATAAATCTATTACTTATATTCTTGGTAATCCCTTGTAGGAATTAATCACTCGATGGCTTGGGGATTGACAAGGACACCTCACTCAAAAGGTATTCGAGTTCCAACTTACATCATTGAAAGAAAAATAACCATCCAGGTTTTGTTAAAGTGATACAGGTTCCACCCTAGGATACTATTATCATGATAGTTTTACACTAGGCTCCTATAGAAAGCTGGTTACTTGTATCTTCAATCCATAAGGGAAAATACAAAGGGAAACCTCGTATTGAATATGAATTTCACTATTTAATAGTTATGGTCACATAGATTGTATAGAGTTTAAAGACTCATTTAAGTATTGTACCGACTCTATAATAGGTAGCATGTTTTATGTATTTATGTCACTGGACATTTGCTTCTGAGATTACTAAAATGAAAATCATTGTAACCTTCTGCTACATTTAATACAATTAGATTTAATGGAAAATACTTGTAATAGTCAATAAGTATTTTTATGTGTATTAGATATTCATATAGCACGGAAAATCCGTATGGTAGCAACATATATACATATAAATATTTCGATTCTGATATTCACTCAAAATTTTGTTTGGTAATTGTACAATTTAAATATTCTTCAAGCAAATATCTATACATATAGATATAACTACAGATATGGTATAGGTTCTACTTACTATGGTAATGCTTATGTTCAGTGTATATTTATTGTAACCTATAAACACATACTCCGGTATTTCTTATAGATCTACACTCAAGAATAGTCAACCTATAGCAATCTAAAATAATTTTAAGCATATTTATACTTGAATCTATATTCATACTTATGCCAAATATTCCTAATATCAATAACAAAATTGAACTGATATTTGTTTCCTATTGCAGAATTCAGAGGGTACATCATTTCAATAGTAAAATTCTACACATTCACCAACAATTATCACACACAATAGTTTTTTAGTTCTACTCACTGATAAATTCAAATTGTAAAAGAAAACTTATTCTACAATTCGTTTCATTCTGCCAGCCATTATCCAATAAAAAAATTCAACAAAAACAATATATAGGAGTACATATCTGAACAAAGTGTTGGGAAAACAAATGGAAAAACCAAGTTCCACCCAACCATAGAACAAAACAACCAATCTACTTGCTCTGTTCACCCCCTATCCTGACAATGAATCCATGAGGGAGAACCTCGAAGCTCCTCTTTCAGATAAAAAATTCTCCTTGCCTCACACTCAGAAAACAATGCTCATAATAGCAAGTGATATCCTTTCCCCACATATTCGACAATGTCCTACCTCCTCTCATATGCTATATATGTTGCCAATGGCCAAATTCCTGATTTCCGACTTGTAAAATTCATCCATGAGGTAGTTCAAGCCTATTCCCCACTCATGGAGTCATGGTCAACTGATTTCAACCTCGCTTTTCCATTTTCCCCTCAGCAATAAATATAAAAAATATTTGTCTCTTACAAGTGTCATAGTCAAAGATTTGGTTGGGAAAATCAAATCTTTGCCCAAAAATCACAATAATTAATTACAATTAACCAAATTATAAATTCGGAATTGCCATAAATGGAAATAATTTTCCAAATTTGAATTTGCCAAAAACATAAATAAATTCCTAAGTGCATACAAACATTAGTAATAATTTATTTTTGGGGATATTACATCCTTTCCCCCTTTAGTACAACACTATCCTCAATGTTCATTTCTTCTTTAGAAAAGGGTTGGATAAGATTTCTGCAAATCTTCCTCCAATTCCCAAGTGGCCTCCTCAAGACTAAAGTGCTTCCATTGCACATTTACCTGGGCAACGACTCTATTCCATAGTACTATTTCTCTCCTGTCCAGAATGCACAGAGGTTTTGCCTGGAACTCGCCTTCTGGTTCCACCTGCACCATGTTCCAATTGATCATGTGAGTAGGATCATGAACATATTTTTTTAACAAAGAAACATGAAATACATTATGAATTTTCAGATTTGCGGGAAGTGCAAGTTGATATGCCATGGTTCCTATTCGAGCTAAGATCTTGAAAGGGCCACAAAACCTAGGTGCCAACTTGGAACAATTTCCTAGCTTTAATGAACTTCTTATCGATTTGACCTTTTAATACATGTGGTCTCCAACTTGAAATTCATGATGTCTTCTTTTCAGGTCTGTGTAACTTTTCTATCTTTCCTATGCCTCTTTTAAATTCTAATGTACTTTTCTTACTGTATTCTCCATTTCCTGGAGCATTTCTGGTCCCACCATGAGTCTGTCAACTTGTTTATCCCAGCTAATTGGAGTGATACACTTTCTGTCATACAATACTTCGAAAGGGGCTCATCTTAGCCAATGTCTGGTAACCATTATTGTATGAAATTTCTACCAAGTGCAGGTAGTCTTCCCACTTACTTGGTTTCATCCTTAAGTACATTCGTAGCATATCTTCCATGATTTGGTTGGTTCGTTCAGTCTTCCCATCCTTTTTTGGATGGAAGCTTGTGCTTAAATTCAAGTTAGTATTCAACTCTGCAAATAGTTCTTTCCAAAATGTAGATGTAAATTTTACGTCTCTATCAGAAATAACCATTTTAGGAATACCATGCATTCTAAAAATTTCCTTCATGAATATTTCAGTGATGTTAATAGATTTATAAGTAGGTTTTACAGGAATAAAATGTGCATACTTGCTAAAGATTATCAATTCCTACCATAATTGAATCATTCTGTTTTTAAGTTCTAGGCAAACTTGTGATAAAATCTAGTGATATAGTCTCCCATTTCCATTCTGGTACAGGTAGAGGTTGCAACGGGCTAGCTGGGTGTTGGTGTTCAACCTTCACCTGTTGACAATCTAGGCACTTAGACAAGTATTTTGTTGTCTCGACTTTCATATTAGGCCAATAAAATAATTTCCTTAGTGCTGTTACTATTTTCTAGTATTTCGGAAGACCAAAATATGGCTTCTTTCATACTTCGTCTAAAGCTGTTAACTTTAATTTAGCAGAATCTGGTATGTATAACCTATTTTTGAATCTTAGTAGACCATTTCTGTCCAAAACCATACCTGTTCTATCTAATTTTTTTGCATTATTTTGTAAATCTGCCACTGTTTTAATGTATTTTTCATCATTATTACTTGCATCCTTTATCCTTTGCTCAATGTCATTTTCTTCCCTACTAATGTTTATCTCAAACAACCCATGAGTTCTTCTACTTAAAGCATCTACCACTTTGTTTTCCTTACCCTTGATGTGTCTTACCTCAAAATCGAATTCGCTCAAGAAGGCCGTCCATCTTGCTTGCCTTCCGTTAAGGTCTGGTTGACTAAACAAGATTTTCACACCACTTTTATCAGTTAGCAACATAAATTTTATGCCCATTATATAGTGCCACCAGATTTTTAATGCATGGATGACAACCGCTAATTCCAAGTTGTGAGTGATGTAGTTTCGTTCGTGCTCTTTTAGTTTTTGGGATTTGTAACAAATAACGTGCCCTTCTTGAGTTAGGACACCTCCAAAACCTTGTTTGATCACATCCACACAAACTGTGAAGTATTTATCTAGGTCTTCTACTCTTAAAATTGGTGCGGTTGTTAATAGTTCTTTTAACTTATTAAAATTATTCTGACACTTCTGTGACCAATTAAACTTGGTTCCTTTTTTATGTAGGGATGTTATATGGTATGCAATCTTAGAGAATCCCTCTATAAATCTGCGGTAGTACCCGATGATTCCCATGAATGACTGGATGTCCGCTACATCCTTAGGGATAGGCCATTCCATGATGGCTCGTATTTTCTCTGGTTTGACTGCAATACCTTGTTCAAATATTACATGTCCTAGGTACTGTATTTTCTTTTTATAAAATTCACATTTTTCAAATTTAGCATACAGTTTGTGTTCTATTAAAGTTTGCAATACTATCCTTAGATGTTCTTCATGTTATTATTTTGTTTTCGAATACACTGTGATATCGTCAATAAATACCAAAAAAAACTTATCCAAGTATTGACTGAAAATGCTATTCATTAAACACATAAAAGTTGTTGGTTCGTTAGTGAGAGAAAACGGTATGACAAGGAATTCATAATGTCCATATCATGTCCTGAATTTTGTTTTACTTATGTCTTCATCCTTTATTCTAACCTAGTGATAACCAGATCTTAAATCCAACTCAGAAAAAATATTTTCTCCTCCCACTTGATCAAACAGATCATCAATTCTAGGTAGGGGGGTATTTGTTCTTAACAATCATTTTTTTAACTGTCTGTAATAAATGCATAATCTTAGAGTTTCATATTTCTTTTTAACAAAAAGGACTGGCACTCCCCATGGTGATACACTTGGCCTGATGTAATCCTTGTCCAAAAGTTCTTTTGTTGAATCTTTAACTCTGTTAATTTAGGTAAACACATTCGGTAGGGTGCCTTAGATATAGGGGTTGAAGCAGGAAGTAGATCGATAGAGAATCTATCTGTCTTCTTGGGGGAATTTTAGGTATTTTGTCTACAAACAAATCTCTAAAATCATGTAAAATGGAAAAATATTCTAGGCTAGGTTTATTTTCTTTTTCCAATATATTTGTTACTTGGATAACATAGATCTAAGAAACTTTATTCATGCACTTCTTAAATTGCATTGCTGAAATCTGCCTAACTGATATTGGTTTTCATATGCCTTGTAATTTCCTAACAATGTTGTCCTTGTCTTTGTAAGTGAGCTATTTTTCATAACAATCCAAAACTGCTTTATGCCTTTCTAGCCAGTCCATTCCAATAATTATATCATAAGACCCTAATGGTAGAATATTCAGACTTATTTTGGTGTTGTGTCCATCTAAACTGAACTCACAATGAGAAATGAAATTTGTTACTTTTATTTTTGTTCCTGTTGCTAGTTGTACTAGCCAAGACTTTGTATGCCTTACTTTCTTAAGTTTATTTGCATCCACTATACTAGGATCAACATAACTCAAGGTAGCTCCTAGATCAATTAAAACAGAAACATGATTATTATTAAATTTACCTTCGACTTCCACCATAGTGGATTGGTGATTAGCTTGTCGGCCATCCACGACTTCATTGATCCTGTGTACACTTATGCCCACATCTCCTACTATAGAGACCTCTTGCAGGTTGTGAACCATGGATCTTACTGCAGAAGTTAGATGTGGACAATTTCTCCTTAAGTGAGGTTCTCCACATTCCCATCATTTTAATGGTTCTCTGGGGATATGCCCAAGCTTTTTGTTTCCCATATTAACTGGTTTACCTCCCCCTTGGGTGTTCTGGTTATTGGAGTCAAAATATTTCCTTGGAAATTTCTTTGTTGCATTCCAAAAAGAGGTTGGTTGATAGCCCTTCTTCTGCTGGTTCATTCAGTTCCGTTTCTTTTCTTTCCAAGCCTTGGGAAGCTCATATCGTTGTTTGTATTGATGGTAACACAATCATGCCTTTTTGAAAACTTCGCTTAAGGTCTTGGGGTTGTCAAACTCGATTGTCCTTATAGGACTGTGGTAAGCATCTTAGGAACCGCTGAATTTTTACTTTGTCCTCCCGGATATAAGGCAAGAACCTTAGTAATTCCAAGAATTTGTTTATCAGGTCATCCATAGTCATTTGACCAAGTCATAGCTCATAAAATGCTTTGGTCTTTCTTTCATAGTAACTTTCAAACAAATATTGTTTCTTAAAGTATTTCTTGAAATATGAACACTCCATCTATTTTTCCTTTAGGCCCTTGGCCAACTTAAGGTCCTTCCACCATATACTTTCTTTTGCTTTCAGGTTATAGATGGCCATTTTGACCTTCATGTTGCTGGAATAATTGTAGATCCGGAAATACTTTTTTATGTCTAGTAACCATGCTTCAACCTCATCCCCTGTCCTGGATTCCCCTTAAAAGGTGGATGGTTTAATTTTATTAAACTCTCCTTCCAGGTGGTCCACATGTTTCCTCTTTCTTCCTGTGGTTGTTTTATCTTATGTTGATGGCGTGCCTTCGGAAGAGCTTTCCCCTTTTTCTGCTTCAGGGCTAGAATTTTTGGAGGCTCTTTTGCTGACCTCTTCTTCCTCGTTGTTGTCATTTAGGCTCTTCTTTGTTACTATGCTACGCAACAATACTTAATTTATTTTCTGTTGTTCTTGTTGTGTTTTTTTTAGTTTCTCATTGTCTTCTTTGAAAACTTGCATTTCCACAATAAGGTTTCTCATAGTTTCCAGAACCTGGGTGGTGGAACTTCCTTCACTATTCTGCCTAGACTCTCTAGTAGGTCCTTTCTTGGGATTCTCCTCAAGTTTGATATCCTCTTCATTCTTTTCTTTCATTATCACAACAGAAACAAAGTTTTTTATGTTTGTAACAGTAAACGTTTTGTTAGTTTTTCATTAAACATAAAGCATGTGCTAAGCAAACATTTTTAGTCCTGTTTGAGGTCCAATTGCTGTAACATTTTCTCTAATACCATATGTAATGTACCCCAAATTTACCTTCTTTTTTTTTATGGGTGCATTACTACTTTTTACTCATATATGTTTAATTGTTTTAAACTGGTAATTTCTAATAACAGGTTGATGACCTTCTCGTGAAATCAAGATTATTAAGTTAATTTGGTACATATCACAAAATTCATCTCAACCGATGTGAGATTTATTTATCCATGAAAGAACTATGATTTGGTTATATCCACAAGTCTATAGGAAATCTATCCTAACATGGAAATCTTCTTTTAAGCAAATCCTCATACCCTCCATGTCATGTCCAATGAAGGAGTACAACTAACTTACCATAACACATTCCCTTACAAATGTATTCGTTTATTATCTATAATTTTAAAAAACCCAAGCATAATATATTCTTTGAAAGGGCTCATGGACATACACTCCTTACCATAGTATTCTATGAATAAATATCGGTATTTCCTATGTTTTAAAGTTAGGAAAGGTAGTGTATTTTTTTGAATTCATGAATTTTGTTAACATAGGTTTTACCTATAGTTTTCCATGTTATCACTTATTAAAAGTATACGGGTCTGTTATTGACCATTTTTCCATTACTAACAATTCATTCTAACTGTTATTTTAGTGGTTGTTCTTGGTAGTTTGATTTTTGTTAAAACCTTTAACCTGGTGGTTAGAGGGAACTTGAATCACACGACATTCATATAAGTAACAAGGTTGATCGAGATGGAGAATTTTAGAGCCAAGGTTCGACATCCCACCTGGCATGACAACTCAACACTAGACCCAATGTCCTATCGAGTTTAACCCCCCTTTTGTCCAACAATACCTCAGCCTGACTAAAATGATAGGGATTTTCACTTATAGTCTTTATGGTTAGGTTAAATGCGAGATCAGGTTGGTCCGTAAAAGTCATAACGTTTCTGGCTAAGAAGTTATTAGGGTTCTTCAACAGTAATAATCCTAGGTTGGCATGACCAATGTGGATGCACAAGCATGTTTAAATCACATGGCTACTGTACCCACACCTTCCCTCACCATTACTCTGATATGAGAGGTCACTAAGTTTCAACTTCCTTTGGCTCCTATGCATTTTGTAAAACCTCCCCGCATTAACTTATGCAAGGGTTTTATCTGTGCATAAAACTGGAAAGGTGACTAGAAAGGTTCATGTTTTGTGTACAACAAGAATATGGCTACACGATCGTTTGGTTCTTCTCTTTTACTAGGTAAGATCGCCTCTTATTCTAACGACCTTGCTACCCTGTGAGTAAGTAGTTCGAAAAATCAGTCACTAAATAAAGTTTTTGGCAACTAAAGGGTTGTGTTTTGCTCCATCATCGGTCTATGTGTTGTATGACTCTAACCCATCTCACGGTGGTCATGATACTATCCTTTCCTATGAAGTATCCACACTTCAGTCATGCTCTTCATTGAGGTTATGTAAGTGGTTTACCAGATGGTTCAATTTTCTTGAGTTTAGGGATAACCATGTCATATTGTTAGTTCTTTTGTTGGTAGTATATATCCTCAGAATACTCCTTAATTTTATTCTGGTACGTTTTCATTTGAAGTCGTTCATGGAATATTGAACGCCGAGGTACCTGAGGATGAAACCTGCTCGGGATTTATACAGTACCCTAACATTTCATACCTATAGCGTGTAGTTATCATGTGTGTGTTCTAGGTTGTATATTTACTCTTTATGTTTTGATTTGGTCAAGATTTTTCGAGCCGAATATAGAAAAGGTTACACATCGGAACCCACTGTAAAAATATTTCATCTTCGAAAATAGGGTTTATAAAGTCATAGATTAATCTTGTGACTGCGATAAGGTTTTCCTGGGTGATGGGAAATTTTAATAAAACTAGATCGAATTACCTTGCTCGAACTTGTGCGGAGAATGTTATAGTCCTAAGACCCACTATGTGATTATTCCATAAATTGAATTGACTTAAAAGATCTACCATACTCTCTATTCTAGAAGTTTACGATTTACTTATCTAATTTTACTTCATTAGCGTAGAGGGAAAATTAAATCATGGGTCCAAAAATCTGTTCTTGACTGCATTTCTTTATCATCAGTGCGTAAGTTTGATAATTATGAGAACAATAACTATCCATCCTGTCTATAGTCTGAATTGGTAATTTTGTGGAATGTACTTCATACTATGCAAACTCTACAGTTTTATTTATGCATTATAGCTTACATATTTGATAATGTTCTATCTGCTTGTTAACTTCTGAGTCATTGATTTAATATTTATTCGGTTACAAGACTAATGATGGGACCCCTGTTTCCATTGTGAGGGTACCCATGAGTTATTTGAAGATCCACTCCTCCCCTTCATTCTATGGACAGTTTTCTCAGCGACACAGATAGGAAAGTACCCGTCCCAACCTCAAGTTAAGTGTTTATTCATGTATTAAATATGCAATGTTTAATTTTCGTGAATTCATCCTGAACATTTATCTATCTTCGATATTTAATTTTGTTGATTTGTTACATAACTCTATTACTGATATTCTTGGTAATACCTTGCAGGACTTAATCGCTCGGTGGCTTGGGGATTGACAAGGACACCTCACTCAAAAGGTATTGGAGTTCCAACTTAAAGCATTGAAGGAAAAATAACCATCCAGGTTTTGTTAAAGTGATATCGGTTCCACCCAAGGATACTATTATCGTGATAGTTTTACACCAGGATCCTATAGAAATATGGTTACTTGTATCTTCAATCCATAAGGGAAAAGACAGAGGGAAACCCCATATTGAATATGAATTTCACTATTTAATAGTTATGGTTTCATATATTGTATAGAGTTTAAAGACTCGTTTAAGTATTGTACCGACTCTATAATAGGTAGCATGTTTTATGTATTTATGTTGTTGGAAATTTTCTTCTGAGATTACTAAAATGAAAAGTCCTGTAACCTTTTTCTACATTAAATATAGTTGGATTTAATGGAAAATACTTGTAACAGTCAATAACTATTTTTTTGTGTATTAGATATTCATATAGCACGAAAAATTCGTATGGTAGCAACATATATACATATATATATTTCGATTCGTATGTTCACTCAAAATTTTGTTTGGTAATTGTACAATTTAAATATTCTTCAAGAAAATATCTATAAATAAAGATATAACTACAGATATGGTATAGGTTCTACTTATCACGGTAATACTTCTGTTCAATGTATATTTATTGTAACCTATAAACGCATACTCCGATATTTCCTGCAGATCTACACTCAAGAACAGTCAACCTGTGGCAATCTGAAATAATTTTAAGCATGTTTACACTTGAATCTATATTCATACTTATGCCAAATATTCCTAATATCAACAACAAAATTGAATTGATATTTGTTTCCTATTGCGGAATTCAGAGGATACATCATTTGAATAATAAACTTCTACACATTCACCAATAGCTATCACACATAGTAGTTTCTTAGTTCTACTCACTAATAAATTCAAACTGTAAAAAAAAAATTATTCTACAATTTGTTTCATTCTACTAGACATTCTCCAATAAAACAATTCAAAAAAATAAATAAATAGGAGTACATATCTGAACAAAGTGTTGGGACAACAAATGGAACAACCAAGTTCCACCCAACCATAGAACAGAACAACCAATCTACTTGCTCCGTTCACCCCCTAGCCTAACCATGAAACCATGAGGGAGAACTCTGAAGCTCCTCTTTTGCAATATGCCTCTTTCAGATAAGAAATTATCCTTGCCTCACACTCAGAAAATAGTTCTCATAACAACAAGTGATATCCTTTGCCCCACATACTCGGCAACGTCCTGCCTCCTCCCATATGCTATATATGCAAAAGCATCTTGTGCCTAGGTCTTTTCCCTTGGGAAATTTCGTATCTTTACAAATCCCTGATTTTCAAGGGTAGCCAATGGCCAAATTCCTGATTTCCCACTTGTAAAATTATGTCCTGAGGTAGTTCAAGCCTGTTTCCCACTCATGGAGTCATGGTCAACTGATTTCAATATGGCTTTTCCATTTGTCCCTCAACAATAAATATAAATAATATTTGTCTCTTACAAGTGTCACAGTCAAAGAGTTGTTTAGGAAAATCAAATCTTTGCCCAGCAACCACAATATTTAATTACAATTAACCAAATTCTAAATTCAGAATTTCCATAAATGGCAATAATTTTCCAAATTTGAATTTGCCAAAAATGGAAATAAATTCCTAAGTGCATACAGACTTTAATAATAATTTATTTTTGGGGATATTACATGATAGGTAGGCACTTCAGGGTCAAAGAATATCATGATAGTCTTAAATACTTCTTGGAACAAAGACTATCTTCAGAAGAACAAAAAAAATGGGTGACCAAGATGTTGCGTTATGATTTTGAAATCATTTATAAAAAAAGGTAAGAAAAATGTTGTGGCATATGAACTCTGAAGAAAGGATGAATATGTTGAGGCCTTTCTATGTGTCATCTCGGTCATCCAACCTGATTGGATAATAGAAGTGAGGGATGAATGGAAGAATGACAAAAACATGTGGAATCTCATTCAAAGGTTGCAACAGGATTCTAGTGCATTAGAGACATTTACATGGAAAAATTATTTACTATGGTACAAATATCGCTTATATTTATGTAAGAGCTCCCAAATCAAACAAAATGTACTACTTGAATTGCACACCTCTATGATAGGAGGGAAACCGGTATTTTTGAAAACCTACCATAGGGTCAAGAAGGATTTTTTTTGTGATGGCCTTAAAACTGATGTTCAAAGGTTTGGGGAAAAATGTTTGGTTTACAAACAAAATAAGGTGGAAACAATTAAGAACCTGGGTATTTTAAATCCATTATCCATCCCAAGTCAATGCTTAGAGGAGGTTTCCATGGATTTCATCACATGGTTACTGAAGTTTGAAGGAAAGAGTGTCATCATGGTGACTATTGATAGGCTGACCAAGTATGCACACTTTTGTGCACTCTCTCATCCTTTCAAATCCAATACAGTTTCCAATGCATTCATGGAGACAGTTCAAAAGCTACATGGAAGACTAAAGATTATTATAAGCGAGAGATATCCCATCTTCACTAGACTTTTTTGGACACAATTATTTTCTTGTCTGGGTACTCAATTGGTTCATAGCTCATCCTATCATCCTCAATCTGATGGACAAACTGATATAGTGAACAAATGTCTAGAAGGCTACCTTAGTTTCTTTGTCTCTGATAAACAAACACAATGGTTCAAATGGTTACCCTTGGTAGAATGGTGGTATAACACTTCCTTTCATACTGCAAAAAATGACAACATTTATGGCACTCTATGGATACCACCCACATTCAATCACTTCTTCTCTGAAAGAAAAATGTAAGGTTCAAGTAGTGAGATATCACATCGAGCATCAACAACAAGTTATCCAACTATTAAAGGAAAACCTGGCGATGGCACAAAATTGCATGAAACAACAAGTACATCAACATCGTAGTGAAAGAAGTTTTGAAGTTGGGGATTGGGTATTTTTAGGACTACAACCATACAAACAAATGTCCCTCAAGCAAGCCAAGAAGGATAATAAATTATCACCAAAGTACTATGGCCCTTATAAGGTGTTGCAAAATATTGTTACTATGACATACAAATTGGAGTTGCCTGCATCTTCATGAGTACACCCAATTTTCCATGTTTCATTCTTAATGAAGGTTATAGGTGACAAGATACCAGTTAAAACTATATTTCTATAACTTGACAAGGAATTAAAAATCATATTGGATTATGAAGCTATCAACAACACACGAATTCTCCAGTTGAGGAATAGATCCATTTCACAGTATCTCATTAAGTGGAGGAAACTACCTGATAAAGATTCCACTTGGGAAGATGAGCCTTTTATACAGAAGCATCCAGAATTACTCAAGCGTTATGGGAAACACTTGTTCGAAGGGGAAGGGCATGTTAATCCATAAATAGTGGCACATTACCCATTAATTGGGTCATATTACATTAGTAATATTATTTTATTTATGTCAGCTTGGGTCCATTAGTTGTAATTGTACCTTCTAGTATCCTATGTATACCAAGGAGACCTTTTCAATTGGAATCATCTTGTATTTGGAAATTTATGTGGTGTATAATGAGGTTTCCCCCTCGAAGAGGCTTATTATCTGAAATTTTATATTTTTATAGGCATTGAGTACTTATTCTGAGGTTTTTTTATGCTATTTTGATATTTGGTTCTTAAAATATGCTCTCATCAATAATTGGACATGGAATTTGGTGGATCCTCCATTTTCGACCAAATTGATTGGCTTCAAGTGGGTATTCAAGAAAAATTCTAGATCAAATGGATCACCTGACAAGCATAAAGCAAGGCTCGTGGAAAAAGGATTTTCACATAAATAAGGTGTTGATTATGAGGAGACTTTTTCCCCCACAACAAAATGGTCTACCATCCGCACTTTATTTTCCATGGTAGCACAAAATTTATGGAAAATTCATCAAATGGATGTGAAGATTGTTTTCTTGAATAAATAATTGAAAGAGAATGTGGTCATGTCTCAAATAGAAGGATTTGTTGTGAAGGGACAAAACATAAGGTATTCATGCTCATAAAATCCTTATATGGCTTGAAACAAGCACCACGAGCATGGTAAGAAAAGTTAATTGAGCATCTTCCGAAATCAAATTTCAAGCATTCAATATTGACGATGCAACTTTGTTTGTCAATAAAGTTGGAAATACTATCATATATCTTCTAGTATATGTATATGATCTATTGATATCAGGAAACAATGAGATCTACATTGCATCCATAAAGAAAAAGTTGAAGAAAGGCTTCGAGATGACATATTTGGGACATCTTCACAACTTTTTGGGCAATGAATTGATTCAAAATCCAAGGTACATATTCATCTCCCACAAAAAATACATTGGAGCATTGTTGAACAAGTTTGGCATGACCAATTACAATCCTGTTTCTACTACAATGGACCAGAATTTGAAAATCACATCAAAAGAAGGGAATGAATTTGAGGATGCAACCAAGTATAAAAAACTTGTGGGAAGTATTATCTATATTACTAACACCATACCAAACATTTCATTTGTTGTGGGGGTTATTTCTAGGTTCATTCAAAATCCTTGTGAAGGACATTGGTCTACTACAAAAGGAGTTTTGAAATACTTTAAAGGAACTCAAGATTTTGGACTCATGTACTCTAAGGTGGATGAATTCAACCTGATCGGATATTTTGATTCAGACTTTGTTGGGGATAAAGAAACTGGAGTATCAAATTCAAGGTATCTCATGAGTCTTGCATCAAAAACTATCTCTCGGAGATCGCACAAACAATTAGTTCCAACAAATTACACAATATAAAAAAAATATGTGGTAGTTGCAGAAGCAACAAAGGATATTGTCTGGCTCAATAAAACACTTGAATATTTGATGGAGAAACAAGTGAATTCTACTCCTCTTCTATATGACAATAATTATGAAATCAAGTTGGCCAAGGATCCTAGATTCCATGATCAAACTAAGCACATCAACACAAAGTATCACCTAATTCGATATCGTGTAGAGGCCAAGATTATTCACTTGAGACATTGTCCCACAAATGAGAAAATTGCACACATATTCACCAAAGAACATGGAAGAAAAAAAACTGAGAAGTTCAAAATGATGTTTGGACTCACACAAACCCCTTTAGGTTAAGGGAGGGAATGTTGGACCTACAATCCTTAGGATTGTGGTCTTTGTAATAATAATGTACATATGAAGCGTCATATTTGATAAGAAGAGTCGTACATTGGAGAAGACCAATGATTGCATTTTGTATATTTATTGAGATTCAAGATAATGGAATAATCATGTCATGGATTTAATATTTCTTCCCACTCCTGGTGTGACATGTAATAGCTCATAAATTAATAGTTTAATTAAGAACTATAATTTATCTCTTATGTCATGGAGTGGGATGTGGATTTTGTGAATACATTTTTCATAATAAACAAGTTATAGTGTTTGCATTTAAGGTGAGGAAGTTGGTAAAAAGGACTTGCAAATAGTCATCATTTTGTTTATATAGAACCTTACTGTACATTGTCTTAAATATTTATGAATAAGTGCAACTTTGTAATGTAATGATTGTCATCACTTTTTTATTTTTTTTGCACGTCTTCAATTTTGATATATTTAGCAATGCATGTCATAATAATATTATGAATGCATGTAAAAAGACAAAATTTTGTACATTAATTCTAGATATACATGTATACTTATTAAATCTAAATACAAGTTGTAGGAAATTTATATTAACACTTTGGAATTCAAAGCGACACTTTCTAAATCAAAAGTCACACTTTTGGAATAAAAAATATTTGAAATTCACACTATGATAAAAAAAAATACACTTTTGAAAATCAATATTCTCACTTTTATAATCAAAATTTTCGAACCAATATTCTCACTTTTATAATCAAAATTTTCACTTTTCATGAACCAATAATTACAATTTTAAAATCTTTGATAATAAAGGAAGAAATAAGACCCCAAACTCCTACCTAATTACTCAAAGGGCATAGCTTAATCTACACACATGATTTTTTTTCCTTAAAATTGTACACAATGTGCACTCTTATTAAAATCGAGAATTTTTTAACAAACTTTTAATGGTATCGAAAACTCAATTATTGTACATACAACCTAGTTTCAATGCCTTTCTATTATCATACTAGTTTCTTTTCTTTCCCAGTCTTAGTATCAACCAGGACATTAATTACATGGCATTTAACTTAAAACACATTACATTAAACTTCTTCTTTCGTGAATTACTTCCATCTCTTTTTCTTCTTAGATTATTCTTATTCTTATTGATTATATTTTCTATTGTCTCGTTTTTACTTTGTGTCACCCTTCTTCTTTTTACGTCTCTTAACTTCTATATTATTCACTATATATTTCTTCTTTTCTCTCCATTTTCTATGTGTAAACTCTACTCTCTTCTCTATGATCCCTTTCATATTCCTCCCTTTGTTCCCCATTCTTTATATCCCCTATTACTCTCTAAAACACTCCACTAATAACCCCCCTACTTTCTAAAAATTCCATTGTCTATGTCCGTCTATGCATTATGCTTCACCATTCTTCCTCCTACCTTCGATTTGAATAACCTTAATCAAGATACACCAACCACGATTAAGGAGAAATAAATATCTTCGATGAATGGGATAACCACCAATTAGAATGCATACCCAAAGATCATGTGGGCTCCTAGTGTGGGCCCTCAAACCTTTATTTTCGAAAACAATGACCTTGAACACATGCATATTATTGATTTCTTTTGGAGGAAAGAAATGGTTGATATTACACTGCAACATGTCCATTTTCCACTCCCTTACATGAATGAGAAACCCCATGAAGAAATAAAAACCATTCACGGTATAAATATGGATGGTCCAAAATTGATTGTTCTCTCTCCTTTTCAACCTTAAAATGCCAGGATGCAATAGGGATTTCTAATTGAAGTTTATCCAACAACTGAAAATTAATCATACTTTTTCTTCACTGTCGCAAATTTTTCAAAATCAAATAAATCATTTATTTTCCATGATGAAACAACACACCACCAACTCTCATTCAACACCTAACCTGATAGTCGCGCATCACATATGAACATAGAATGAAGAAAAGGTAATTTATAAAAAATGTTTTCACTGAAATTTACAATGGGTTGTTGCAACTGGAGGAACATCATGCATCAATGTGAATATCATCATATGGAAATGGTAACCAAAGGGAATATGAATGGAAGGGAAAACATGAATACATGGGAAGGGATTTGAAGAAATTGAGACACAATGATAACATGTTGAACATAATGGAGATACTGAGAGTGATTCGAATGAATGAGGCTTTGTTTGAATCAAGAAATTTAAATGAATGAATGTTAAAGTTGCAATGAATGTTTAATTTTCAATGAATGGAACAAAATATTTTGGCATTAAGTACTCCACTTCAAAAGATTTCAAACTCATTAAATACTCTGACAGTGATTGTGGAGGCATCATAGATGATAGGAAAAGTACCTCTGGGTACACCTTTCATTTTGGAACATGTATGTTATCATCAACATCAAGGAAGAAACCCACAATGACTCTTTCTTCAACACAAGAAGAGTACGTTGCATCTATAAGTGCAACATGTCAAGTCGTTTGGATGAGAAGGATGTTCAAATATTTGTTGTAGGAACAACAAGAACTAACAACAATATTTTGTGACAACAATTTAGCCATCATGTTATCAAAGAATCATGTGTTTCACAATAAAACTAAGTATATTGATACAAGGTATTATCTTATCAGAGAATTGGTGAATAACAAAGAGATATGTTTAGATTTTTGTAGGTCAAAAGAACAAGTAATAGATATTTTCACAAAAGATTTAGCAAGAGATGCATTTCAGAATCTACGCAGTAGTATGGGAGTCTACGAAGTAGCAGATGAGTGACAGTAAAATGTAAATTCAATTTTTGATGTAATTTTTGTAATCCAAACTACTTATAATTAAGGGGGAGTGTTGGAAACAGTAATTACAAGTCGGTGAGATCACGTCTCCGTCGATTTGTTAGTCAGTTGATTTTTTCAGAAAATCATTTTGTCAGTAAGTATATTTGTTTGTTAGTCATTCTTTCTGTCAGACTGTAACCACATTTTATCAGTTTATATTTTCTTCTAGAAAATATTAGTCTATGTCAGTCAGCGAGAAGTGGAGTTAATTAATGGAGTTGTTCTTTATATTTCTACAGTTCATTTAATTTATTGAAAGTCAGTCGAATTAATGGTCGTCTTTAATGTTATAGTCAGTTAGCTTCTGTAAGAAGTCTTAGTCATAGTCAATATATATCCAAATATGAAATTAGTTGATGACACTTGAACAGACATATAAAGAAGAGAGTTGTGAAGGAGAATCAACTGTTGGAGAAATTTCTATTTTTGACACACTAGTTCAGTGGGAGTAACACTAGTTCATTGGGAGTTAACTGACTAGTTCTATTTTTAGACTTTCTATTTTTACCATCACTATTATGCATGCATGCATTCATAAGGTAAGCTATCTGCTTGATTTATTTTCTTAATTATGGAATACTTTGCCCTATATATGAGTGTATTCCACTCATTCATTGTATCATATTGATCATGATCTATGTATCAGTCATCATCTCATTGGAGTAGTGTGAATATATTTTCTCATTCTTCCATATTGAATCTCTCTTATTTTCTTGATAAGATTTGTTTGTACTTGCTTTAGCTAGATATCCTGTGTAGGTTTCCATGAAACACTGACATGGTATAAGAGCTATGATGCTTGGAGCAAGACAGACAAGCCAAAGAATAAGGAAAATCAGGGTTTCGGTGAGCTAAATCTGTGGTCGTAACTTTCAGCAATTATTCCTCCCAAAATATTACGTTTTTTGTAACGAACCGCCTCGTTACGACAACCATTCTAGTACACAGGTGCAAATTTTTTTGTGTTTACGGTGTGTGCGCACGTGTAGAAGTAAAAACATACTTGACTCTATGTCGCCCCTTGACATCCAACAAGACGCGACCACGGTGTTCATTGCAAGAAGCCAAAGCACACGACGAGTATCTGCAAACAACTAAGACCATAGGCAAAGGTGCACAACGCAACATTTAACGACAAACAAAACTGACTGCTGAATACGACTGACTACCCGCCCGTCCTACCCTGCAATGGTTAGGACCTCCAAGACACATAAGCAACGCTCAAGCCCAGTTTCCCATCGTCTTTAACCATTTAAGGTCTCAGGGCTGGTGACTGTTCTGAGGAACATGGAGGTGTCTACATCCCTCCCGACACAGCAGACCAAGCGACCAACTGACCACAATCTAGTACGACATGCATAAGAAGAACAATTGCACCCCTTACGGAAGGCGCATGATAAGGACTTTAATAATGAACCAACATTCAAGACAAGGTATTTCCACGACTCACTTGGCATTAACACAACCAATTGCTCCATGATACTTAGTTCAACCTCACAGATCAGGCGTCGTCAATATTAGCAAAATTTCGATAGCCTAACCAAATAACACTGCCATTATAAAACGATTGTAAAACTTAACGTATTGAAAACAATTTATCAACTTAAAAATAACAATTTCAGTTCCATGAAAATCGCATAATCTCTACATGCATTAATAAAAATAACATAGAATTCTATAATTATTTCTGGAATGCATGTTATGCCACCTCAATAAATTAATTCTCATTTCTAAATAACAATTAAAAATTCCCAGAAATAAGCTTATGATAATGTAATCACTCCACCAAATCTATTATTAAATTGTTAATTATCTATTTACCCACATAAGTAAGGTATGAGTAAGTACCATACTCCATATAAGCCACATCCATAAATTATTCAACATTCAAATATAAACAATTGAAATTTCCCAAATATGCATAAGGTAAATTTTAATCACTCAACCAATCTATTATTGATGATTAAATATATAGTTACCCTTATAAGAAAGTAAGTACAATACTCCATAAAAATTATGTATTAGGTATAAACTGATTTGTACCTAACTTATGTTTTATGAGGAGATGCGTTGTGAATCGCTCGACTAGAGATTTTAGATTAGATGATTAATTCAAGCGATCTTGGATTGGGTGTTATCCGGATAAATTAAAATCAAGGAAGGCCTAACTAATAACAGTCATTAAGTATAAGAGTCTAAATGATAAGGACCTCTCGTAAACTACAAGGCTTTCCCCCCCCCCTTTTGTTTTGTGGGAAGGAGAAACTTTCAACAATCCTTCGGTAAGGAGTTTCTAAGCAAGTGGTAGGTGAGACATTTCTAAAAGGTGAAGTGAGAGAAAACAACGGTTCCCAAGGCAGTTATGTTTTATAATTTATTAACTCCTTTTTAAGTGGAAACGTTACGAACCTTGAGCCAGCAACTACTCAATCGTTACTCCTTTTAAACACTTCCATCCCGCGGAATTTAGAAGCAAGTCGTGGCGTCCTAAATTCACAACGAGTTAAGGAAACTGAATTACCATCCTGTCGGCTGACACACAGGCGTAGGAGAGGCTGCCAGCCAATTTAAAGCTCAAAAACGAGTAAGAGAGGAAGGCTCGCCGACTGGCAGCACGCCCGGTTCCAGGAAAAATTTACTCTTCTCCAATCAACAGGTTCAAGTTTTCTCTTTCCAGGGCGTCGTTTGGGGGCCATTAACTATGACTGGTGGAGGGAGACACAATTAGTTCGCAGCCTGTGTCAGTTACCATTAAGGCTCGCAGGAAACTTTTGTTAAGAAATACCCGTTCCAGTCTGATAGGTTTCACGTATTAAAGATTCTGTAATATAGCCGAAATGAGAGAAACGATAAAATGATACGGATAGCATATCAGATTTGTAATGATAAGAAGGAGGACTGAAATCTGGTAAATTCTGTTATTTATGTTTCTGAGTTTGTGTTTAAAAATATCTATTCAACATATATGAATTTAACAACGACTTGCATAATTAATACGTATCTCATATTTGTGAATCCCTGTAGGAATGGGTTCGAATGAAAATTTAAGTACGATGCGTATGCTAATCTCATTAAAGGGGTTTCGTAACAGTTGGTCTGTTTTGGTTGCGCTAACAAATTTTGTTTCAGATGACCCCTTCCCTTGGCGATAGCAAATATTTTCCGTTGCAATAAGGTAAAGTCTAGTTAGATTCACAGGTCTGCCACTCAGATTGGTAATGGCCGCAATAAGGGACCGTGGTCAACCTACTATCCACAACAGTAGGCCGTAGGGGTTCCTCGCTGCCAGAAGTATGAATACCCGAATTGATTTACTGGACCACCATTTGACAAATAAAATCTGTATCGAATGAAATGATTGATGGGGAATATCATAACGGAAAACCCTAGTGCATAACTCAAATAGCATTGCAATTGTGCAGGTCGAAGCTGGGCGCGTAAGAGGAAGATCGATACAGTACATATCTGGAATTCAATGGGGGATTATGCTATTATTTAAGAACACTGCAACATAAAAAAAAACACCAACACTGATTACAAAGTCTGTCAGCAATGGAAACGCCCAACAATGAATATATCGCAGGCCAGAAAGGAAAGACGCAACTGTCATTACGCCCACGAATGAGGACGCAGACCCGAAATTAAAATAAAATAGAATAAACCGCGATACAACAACACCCAGTCTGAAGAAAACGCCCCTGTACTACACAAGAATTGCCATTAACACGCCCAAAGATATACCAGCAAGACGCACACCATTAGACGTTTAAATGCAGGTCAAACTCCCAACACATACCACAAATCAACGTAATTACGGCAATAACCCAGCAGGAGATTCCACAAATTTTCAGCAATAAACTCCGCCTTACACCCACGAAATTGCGGCAGTAATAATAATAAAAAAAAAATGCAAAGACAGGGACAATTCCAGAACGAAATCGCCCTTCCCCATCAAGAACCAATCCAGATGTCTATATATATGAACACATTGGTTTTTCCCCTTTTTTTTTTTTTAACTAGCAGCGGTAAATAAACTTTTATCAGAGTTAACTAGCAACCATAACATTTTCCTTCACTACGCCAATAACAGAGGTAATAATTTTATCAGCAGAGTGAGTCATAGACATTCTAATCTACTAAAATACAATCATACCTTTGCCTTATCGCTTGCTTTCGAAGACGTCCCGCGCTCCGTACCGCGCCCCGTGCTCCTTGCCGCACCCGCTCGCCGACAGCTGAATACTCACCGGTACCTCCCAGCCAAACGCGAGGGGTACTCTGCTTCCCCCGTCGCCCCCCGAGCCGCAAAGGGGCCACACAAGAACCAGAAAATCGCTAGCGTCTCAGCTCGCCTCAACGGCTGAGCTACCACTCAAAATCACAACTGAGTTACACCCAACTCCACACAAGAAAATCCGTCAAACCACAATTCGGCAGCGTAACGTTACGCTCACCGTTTCCCCCTTTCATCCTTCCTTTCTCTTTCTTTTATAGCCCAAAATGAGACTCACCTCTTTCTTAATTAGTAATTAATTAATTTTCAATGACAATCCTCTTGAACGATCTCCATCGTCCAAGTGTTGCTCATCCCTAGGGTTCTCCAATAATTAATTTTTGTTTATTAATTAAAAATCCACAATCCCTCACACCCCCAAAATCTCTCCTTAAATCTCTCCTAGGGTTCCTAGATTCCCTCACTTTGCTTTTATTCTCTTTCCCTAAATGATGTTTCTGAAAATTAGTAAGTACTTAAATGAAGATTCTTTTT
>ML782596.1:401730-427649 GCA_009831015.1 Picea engelmannii | reverse complement strand
CTAGGCGTCTTTATGCCATCCTCGCTTGAGTCGATGGTGGTTATGACTTGATTTTGAAGAAATTTTAGGTAGCCTCTTGTCTTCCATGTTGTTTAACTTGTTCTTATACATTAGGTATCTAGTCATAGCCATGCTCTCAATGGAGGAGAGGCTTGTTTCTATGAGGAGGATGGGATAAAGCGTATTTCCTTTAATTTTGAGATTATAAGTTATAAAATTATTTTTTATTTTCTCTATCTTTCTCCAGGGTTCACGAGAGATACTACAGCCCCAGACTTCACATCCATAAATAATAACAAGTGTAACAAGATTCTCAAAGAAGAGTTTCTTCTTATCCCAACTGCAAAGATCAGTTGATTTACAATTGTTTTCAAGCCCATAATAATCTTTCCATCCCCCAATAATCCTTTTCTCAATGCTATAATTCCAATTGAGATTGTGGTGAATATCAATTCCAAGATATTTGTATGAAACCACTTCCTCCAAGTTGTTGTTGTCATATACAAAGGTATCATAAGGGATCTTATTGGATTTAATAATCATGACCTTAGTCTTATCAGTATTAAAAATCATACCCATATTGGAGCAAAAGTCCTTGAGGATTCTTAGTTGGTTTTCAAGATCATGGGGACTCCTTGCCATAAGAACGATATCATCGGCATAAAGAAGAATATTGATGACTATACCAGTGAGAGTAGGGCCGACACAACCTGCTTTTTCCAAGCATTCTTCTAACTTATCAATGTATATGCCAAAAAGGGTAGGGGACAAGGGACAACCTTGTTTGACTCCGATATTACAGTTAATCTCTTTTGACCATCCCTCAGTGTTTTTAAACTTAGCAATAACGTTCTCATACATCCTTATTGCAGCAACCCTCAACTCGAGAGGCACTTTTATCTCTTCCAATGTATTCCAAAGGTTTTTCCTAGGAACCATGTCAAAAGATTTTCTAAAGTCAACAAAACAACAAAAAAGATTGGTTTTAGTATTGCGGAACTCCTCTACAATGATCCTAAAGGTAACAAGATGGTCAACAGTTGAATGATATCTCCTAAACCCGACCTAGCCTTTAGCTCTTTTACCGTGACTTTCTAGCCAAATGATAATCTTCTTTTTAAAAATAATTCCATAAAGCTTAGCTAAAATCTGGCTAATCATAATGGTCCTATGATTAGAGGGAATGTTTTTATCCCCATTTTTTAAAATAAGAATAATGAGGCTTTGCATCCAAGGTTTAGGGAAGTCTTGCTTGACTGCTAAATTGAAGAGCTTGTGTATGTGATGGATAAGGATTGGCCCTCTGATTTAAAAAATTTCAGCTTGGTAGCCTTCAATGTCCTTAGCTTTCCCATTTGCGAGCCGCTTAACCCTGAACTTTATGTCATCTAAAGAAAAAACTTCTTCCTTTGTAGGGACAATAGGATTGATGTCCATGGCATTATGGAACTCGTAAAGATTTTTAAGGTAGGAATTCCAGTCTGTTAAGGGAATCCTATTATTTTCTTTAGTATTGCATTTTAGAATTTCGCTCCAGAACTTATTAGGATCCAACTTGTATAGTTGTGAAAGTTGCTCTTGCCTTTTATTGATATAGTATCTTTTTTTTCTTTTAATTAGGGCTTTGTACGTATTGATCTTATCGATTTTTAAGGGCTCATTAGAAGCATCCCTAATGGATTTCCTAGCAATTTTACAATCTTTATCATACCAAGAGTTGGTTGTTCTATTATTTTTTTTATGGGACACCTTGAAAAATAACTTGTTAATAGAAGTGGAAAGGGTAGTTGTAAAATTATGATAGAGTTCTTCAATGTTGTCCTTATAAGTTAGGAGGTTTAATTTACTATTTAAATCTTTTAATAAAATGACAACTTTACTTTTGTCAAGGTGCAAATTCCTTTGATTATCAAAATTCTCTTCAATGGTGCTCCTATGCATGGATAATTTTAGAGTTAGGGTTAAAGGTTTATGATCAGAGTCAGGCTCATGGTCATTTAAAAGGTCAAAAGTTCCTATTTGGTTGGAAATGGGGATATCAGATATCACATAATATACAACACTACTACCTAGCCCATGAATACATGTCATTTGGTTGGAGTTTGGCCACTTCATCACTCCATTGCAAAATATTAGGTCTTGAGAGCTGCAGATCTTGACCAACTCAGTACCAAAAAAATTCTCAATTAGGTCTTGAGAGATTCTTTTGTAGCTATTAGATAAAACAAGGTCCTCATCTAGCCATAAAGGATTATGGTTGGAGTCATCACTTAAAAGAGTAGCTTGTTTAGTTGTAGTCCTAGCATTAAAGTCTCCTAGCAGCACGCTATTACCTTCATTTTTCAAATTATAAATATCTTGGTCTAAATTATTATAGGGACAATTTTTATCTAGGTTATTTTTCTTATAAAAATTAGAATTAATAGGTGCAAAATAACAAATTGCTATATACATCTTCTTAGCATTGATGTTTGAAATTTCTATCCAAATGTATTGATTAAGAGGATCAATCTTATGAAGTTGAATGTGAGGAGAAATGTTTTTTCTAATATAAAAAGATATGCCTCATATCCCTCTACGGTGTGATTTTTTGTTCCATGCCGACCACAAGACAAATCCTTCCATGTTAGGGACCTTAAACTCCTCATGCTCCCAGGTTTCATCTAGACAGATAATATCAATATCACTCGGGATCCAACTTATCATAGGACCTTTGCACCATGGAAAGCCACAACAATTCCAGAAAAGGATCCCAAGTGTCCCAAATTCCTATTTATTATTATCCTTCTGGTCTCTATCCCTAACAATAGCTTTTAGATTTCTAATTATTGCCCATTTTCCTTCTTTCCTGGTTTCTTTACCTTTTGAACTTCCTTCCTTAATTCAACTTGGTCTTCAGGAATGAGGTCTTCATTTATAAATATTCCTAACCCTTTTAAGCTCAGAGATTTACTAAGTATGCTATATTTATGGTCATTACAACTTACTTTGACACATATCAACCTATCTTTGTGATCAATTATTTTTCCTAGCCTCTTTGCTTCTATGAGGTAAGTTGCATCAATTTGTGATTTATTTTTTAATTCTTCTTTTACTATTGCTAGCGTATCCTCCTCTTGTTGTTCTTTTATACCAAAAATTATGAGGTTCAAGGCTCTTTTATTACGCTCATGGTCCAATTGAAAAAAAACAATATACTACAATATGTAGTCAAATATAAAATAACTAAATGGTAATATAAAATACTCATTTGTACATTCGCAATCGGTGAACTGGCATTAATATCCTTTGCCAAAGTATACATCAACAATCATTCCAATCTTTGTGAGACCCAAAGTAAAACAATTAATAAAAAGATTTAAAATTAATATCTTAGTATTAGCCAAATGAGCCCATCATTCACTAAATTCAAACAAAAAAATGTGACTATTCTTTAGTAAGAACAAAGTGATAATTTCTTGTTTCGGAGGGTTTTTCTTAAATATGAACAAAAAGAGGAAAAGGAACTAGAACAACGAAATAAAGTTTTTAAAACAAAAAGTAAGGTTAAAGGAAAATGTTGTAACCTGATTATAGATGGAGGAAGTACAGAGAATTTGGTATCCACTAAATTCATGAATAAATTGAACTTGACAAGGTTGGAACATCCAAACCCTTATCGTATTTCTTGGTTGAATAAGGGACAAAAAGTGATTGTGACTCAAATTTATTTATTGAGTTTTCAAATAGGGAGTTTCCATGAGAAGGTGTTATATGACATGATTGAGATGGATGTGTGTCACATACTGTTGGGAAGACCATGGTTGTTTGATAAAAAATTTCACCATGATGGTAAGGAAAAAACATATGAGTTCAAGAAAGATGGACAATGATATAAATTAACACCAATGTTGGAGGATACAATAGCAACAACAAGAAACTATGTAGAATCATGCTACATTCTGCTAAAGAATATTTAGAGGAATAAATAAAATCAACATTCTTTTTAGGAGTGATTCCAAAAGAAGTGAAAAGTTTAGAGAAGCCAAATGTTGTACCAACAGATATAAATTTGTTTCTAGATGAATTTAAGGAGATTATTTCTAATGATCTACCGAAAGGATTTCCTCCAGTGAGAATTATTTCTCATCAAATTGATTTAATTCCCAGATCAAGTTTACCTAATAATGCGCCTTTCAGGATGACTCCCACAAAGAGTGAAGAGGTGAATATAAAAGTGCAGTAGCTTCTTGATAGAGGAATGAATAGAGAAATCCTAAGTCCTTGCACTGTACCAATAGTATTGATTCCTAAGAAGATATGGGAATAACAAATGTGTATTGAATCACGTGATATAAATAATATCACTATCAATTATTGAATTCCATTTCCCAGAATGGATGACCTTATGGTTTTCCTAGGTTGATTTAAAATAGTTTTCAAAAATTGATTTGAATAGTGGTTACCACCAGATTCAAATTAGAGAAGGTGACGAATGGAAGAGTGCATTCAAGATGAAATATGGACTATTTGAATGGTTAGTGATGTTGTTTGGACTAACTAATGCACCCAACATGTTAATGAGATTGATGAGCAAAGTCTTGAAACCATTTTTGGGTAAGTTTGTGGTTGTATATTTGGATGGCATATTGATTTTTAGCAAGAGTAGAATAGATCATGTTGAGCATGTGAGGGAATTACTACAATGCTTGAAGGAAGAGAAAATATTGATAAACTTGAAGAAGTGTACATTCATGCAGTGAGAATTGGTGTACCTAGGTTTTGTGATTTCAAGTGAATGACTTAAAATGGACCCTGAGAAATTGAAGTCTAGGATTGAATGGCCAACACCAAGACTCACATTTTATGTGAGGAGATTCCATGGATTGGCAAGCTTCTACCGAAAATTCACCAGGAACTTTATCCAAATATGTGCACCTCTTACAAAATGTATGAAGAAAGGAGTGTTCCAATGGATTGTAGCAGTATAGAAGTCATTTAAAGAATTGAATAAAAGGGTAACAACGCAACTAGTATTAACATTACTATATTTTAATAAAGTGTTTTAGGTTGATTGTGATGTTAGTGGAACAACAATTGGAGTAGTTCTAAGTCAAGAAGGTTAATCCATTGCATTTTAGCGAGAAGTTGAACGAGTGCAGGACGAAGTACTATGTTTATGATCATGAATTTTATGCTATTTTGAAAGCTTTGAAGAAATGGCAACATTATCTACTACTGAAGGAGTTGGTCTTGTTCATAGATCACAAAGATGTATAGTACATTAATAGCGGAGGTAAGTTAAATCAAAAGCATACTAAGTGAGTATAATTCTTGCAAATTTATTCTTTTATGCTGAAACATACATCTAGGAAGTCGAATAAGGTAGTTGATGCATTACATCGGAGGACAAAATTACCCAATACCATGTCAGTAGAAGTGGTAAGTCTGAATTGTCTAAAGACATTGAATGAAGAAGATGCAAATTTATCAAATCTTGGAAGTTGTGTAAGGATCCTTGGATTTTAGACATAACACCATATCTAGACTACCATATCCAAGAAGGGATTTTGTTTAAAAAGAAACAGTTATGTATTCCCACAAGTTCCATATGGATAAATATCATCAAGGAATTGCATAGTGGTTGTTTAGGAGGACATTTTGGGATTGATAATACTGCAGCCTTGGTGAAGGACAAATAATTTTGGCCTAGTATTAACAAAGATGTCCAAAATTTTGTTGAAGGTTGTAGGATCTGTCAACTAGACAAAGGAAAAAGTCAGAACACAAAACTCTATACTCCATTGTTGGTACCCAAAGGACCTTGTGAGGATACCAATATGGATTTTTTCTTAGGATTTCCTATGACTCGGAGAAATCATGATTCAACAATGGTGGTTGTTGATAGATTTTATAAAATAGAACACTTCATGACATGTAAAAAGACTAGTGATGTTGGTGAGGTAGCTTCATTTTTTTTCAAGGAGGTGGTTCATTTGCATGGACTTCCACAGAGTATTACTTCAGATCATGATACCATATTTCTTGGGAATTTTTGCAGGAAAATATGGAAACAATTAGGCTCATATTTTGTATACAGTTCAACATATCATCCTCAAACAAACATCCATACCGAAGTAGTGAACATGAGTCTAGGAAATTTGTTGATAATTTTAAGTGGGAAGAACCCTATTCAATGGGATTTGGCATTATTCCAAGCTGGGTTTACATAGAGAGATTCAGTGAATAGGTCTATGGGAAAGAGTCCATTTCAGATTGTTTATGGAAGGTCTCCAAAAGGTGTGGTAGATTTGGTTTCATTACCAGATTTGGAAGGAAATAAGAGTGTTGATGCAAATGATTTTGTGGATAGTATGCATGAATTACAAGAACAAGTAAAGAAGAAATCACACACCAGAATGATAATTATAAGCAAAGAGTAGATCAACATGGGAGACATAAGGTATTCTAAGAGAGGGATTTGGTCATTGATCACTAGAGGAAGGAGCAATTTCCTTGAGGAACATATAATAAACTCATGTACAAGAATATAGGTGTCCAAATTTTGAAAAATATTTCGGATAATGTTTATCAGTTGGAACATTCGGAGAAGTTTGACATATCTCCTACGTTTAATGTTGTTGACCTCTATGAGTTTCATGAAGGGGAAAAAAGAGAATATGAAGGTACCTTGAATGAATGGGAACACCATCTACCAATTAAATAAGAGGAGAACATATAAGAAATTATTTCTACAATAATTGCTAAGAAGACTCATCGAAAGGAGTACATGGAATATTTGATCAAGTGGAAAAATCGAGGGGAAGAAGATGCATCGTGGGTTACTAAAGATAAATTAGCACATGTGAAGAACTGTTCACCTTAGCTGTGATATATACATGAGCTGGGGTTCATGTTTTTATTATGATGGGTGTCTGATGTAGAAGCATCCTTGGGCTCAGGAAATCTGCATCACCCAAAAATATTTATATTCTACAAATAGGAAATAAGCCGAATAAGGATTGTGTTAGTGGTCTATTTTATTTAGTCATTTTGCTATAAATTTGAACTGTTGATCACTCATGCAACTACTCTTGTGTATGTTGAATCTCATACTGAAATTCATGTTGAAACTTGTGTTGAAAACTCTTCCTGAAATACATGTTGAAACATGTGCTAAAACATATCTAAAACTCCTCTAGAATATGGATTTCGTTGAAAATTAAATTTCCTCCTAGGAAAATGTTGTTACAGTGCTTGTTGAATTTCCACACTGGTAGTAACACATGTTGAGTCTGAGCAATGATTAGGTCTAGGATTTGGTGCCCAAAAGGTAGAACGTTAATTCCAAGAAGGAGGCAAACTGCCCAAACAGGTTTGACAATTATTCTCCTTAGAAATAGAAGTAGAATCAATATTGATAAGGGGACAAGAGTTTAAAGAGAGGATGATATCTATTCAGTGGGTTTTTTTTGTGAGGGGGGCTCCAATAGAGACTACGATTTGGGGTTGCTAAAGAATTTGAAGTTGTGACCTATTGGAGGACTCAACGACTATAAATTCAGGAAAAAATCAATCCTGATATGTATGTGTAGGACTAATGTTGGTTGTAATAACTCCATTCATCCAAATAATGAATAAAAATATTACCACTTATGTTTATTATCATATCATTCATTCCCTGTGTGTTTTTTTTTTGGGGGGGGGGGAAGACTACATCTATTTATTTGCTTTTGATATATGCTTTACAATTTTTATTGCTCTATGTTATTAACATTTTGGATACAGTCTTAATTGTTTCTATGTAAAAGTTCATTCGACTTCAACAAAACATGAATTTTAGTTGGATGATGTGATCAAGAGGATTGAAAAGATAAGACTTGATAATAACTCAGCACTTTCTCAATCAATTTATCAACATGACCATATCTGAAATTTCAACTAAAATGGCTCACAAAATCTATTAAAAGTGTTCATCCTGATGAGGTTGGGAAGAAAGGAAACCGATTGTCCTCAAAATGAGATGGAGGTAATGTAGATAATTCAAAATAATATGATATATATACCATGGATGTTTCATGTGATTGTGAATTTATTTTATCTACTAATCATGAGGTGAATTCCTATAAATAAGTTTCTTCTCATGATGAATGGAAATAATCCATGCAAAAGGAATATTATGCTCTCATCAAGAATGAGATATGGAAGTTGGTGGATCCTCCATTTGGAACCAAGACAATTGGATGCAAGTGGTTATTCAAGAACATGTATAGATCAGATGGCTCACCTAAAAAACACAAAGCAAGGCTCATGGAAAAAGGATTTGCCCAAAAACAAGGTGTTTATTATGAGGAGAATTTTTCCCCACAACAAAATGGGATACCATCCGCACTCTATTTTCCATGGTAGCACAAAATTTATGAAAAATTCATCAAATGGTTGTGATTATTCTTTCTTGAATGCATACTTGAAAGAGAATGTGTCCATGTCTCAACTAGAAGGATTTTTTGTGAAGGGACAAAAACATTAGGTATTCAATCTCATAAAATCCTTATATGTCTTAAAACAAGCACTGCGAGGATGGGATGAAAATTTAATTGGGCATCTTCTCAAATTAAATTTCAAGAATTTATTCTTGACGATGTAAATGTGTTTTTCGAGAAAGTTGGAAATACTATCGTATATCTTGTAGTATATGTAGATGGTATGTGATAATAGGGAACAATGAGAGCTACATTGCATCCATAAAGAAAGATTTGAAGAAATTCTTCGAGAGGAAATATTTGGGACATCTTGACTACTTTTGGGGCATTGAAGTGATTCAAAATCCAAGGTACATATTCATCTACCAGAAGAAATACATTGGAGCATTGTTGAACAAGTTTGGCATGACCAAGTGCAATCCTATTTCTACTCCAATGGACCAGAATTTGAAACTCACATCAAAAGAAGGGAATGAATTGAGGATGCAATCAAGTATAGAAAGCTTGTGGGAAGTATTGTCTATCTTACAACCACTATACTAGACATTTCATTCGTTGTGTGGATTCTTTCTAGGTTCATGAAAAATCCTTTTGAAGGATATTGGTCTACTACAAAACGGGTTATGAAATAATTTAAAGGAACTCAAGATTTTGGACTTAGGTAATCTAAGGTGGATTCCTTCAACCTGATCAAATATTGTTCTTTTGAATTTGTCGGGGATAAAGAAACTGGAGTATTAACTTCAGGCTATCTCATGAGTTTTGGATCAACAGTTGTCTTCTGTAGATCACACAAACAATGAGTTCCAACAAATTCTGCAATAGATGTAAAATATGTGGTAGCTGCGGAAGTGACAAAGGAGATTGTGTGGCTTAGGAAAACACTTGAATATTTTCCTGAGAAATAAGTGAATTCTACTCCTCTTCTAGTTGAAAATACTTATGCAATCAAGTTGTCCAAGAATCCCAGATTCCATGAGCGAGCTAAGAACATCAACACAAAGTATCACCTGATTCGACATCATGGGAAACACAAATACTATTCACTTGGGACATTATTCCACAAATGAGAAAATTGCATACATCTTCACCAAATCGTTTTGAAGAGAAAAATTTTATAAGTTCAGAATGATGTTTGGACTCACACACACCCCTTCGGATTAAAGGGGGGAATGTTGGACATGAAATCATTAGGATTGTGGTCTTTGTAACAGTAATATACATATGAAGCACCATAGGTGATAGGAAGAGTCATACATTGGAGAAGACCAATGATTGTATTTTGTATATTTATTGAGCTTCAAGCTAATGGAATAATGATCTCGTGGAGTTATGATTTCTTCCCACTCCTATCATGACATGTAATAACTCATAAATTAATTAAGAACTATAATTTATCTCTTATCTCATGGAGTGGGATGTGGATTTTGTGAATAAATTTTTCATAATAAACAAGTTATAGTGTTTGCATTTAAGGTGAGGAAGTTGGTAAAAGAGACCTGCGCATAGTCATCATTTTTTTATATGGAACCTTATTGTGCATTGCCTTAAATATTTTTGAATAAGTGCAACTTTGTAATGTAACGATTCTCATCACTTGTTCTTATTTTTTTCCATGTCATCAATTTTGATATATTTATCAATGCATGTCATAATGATATTATGAATGCATGCAACATAAAATAAAATAAAATGGTGTACACTAATTCTAGATATACATATATATTTATCAAATATAAATAAAAGTTGTAGGAATTTTATATTAACACTTTTAGAACTCAAATTGATATTTTCTCAATCAAAAGTCACACTTTTAGAATAAAAAATATTTGAAATTCACACTTTCATAAAAAAAAATACACTTTTGAAAATCAATATTCTCACTTTTATAATCAATATTTTCACTTTTATAACAAAAATTTTCATTTTTCATGCACCAATAAATACACGTATAAAATATTTAGTAATAAATGAATAAATAAGGCCCAAACCTCCTACATAATCACTCAAAGTGCATAGCTTAATCTACACACATGATTTCGTTTTGATTAAAATTGCACACAATCTGCACTCTTATTAAAACTGATAATTTTTTTAACAAACTTTAAATGGTATTGACAACTCAAATATTGTACATACAACCTAATTTCAATACCTTTCTCTTCTCATATTAATTTATTTTTATTTCTAGACTTAGTATCAACCAAGCCATTAATTACATGGCATTTAACTTAAAACACATTACATTAAAATTCTTCTTTCGTGAATTGATGCCATCTCTTTGTCTTCTTCGATTCTTATTTTCCTCTTAAACCCCTTATTATTATTTGTATTATTCTTATCTCTTCTACATTCTCTTGATTATATTTTATATTATCTCCTTTTTACTTTGTGTGATCCTTCATCTTGTTTTACAACTCTTAACTTATATGTTCTTCACTATATATTTCTTCTTTTCTCTCCATTTTCTATGTGTAGACTCTTGTCTCTTCTCTATGAGCCCTTTTATATTCCTCCTTTTGTTCCCTATTATTTAGATCCCTTATTCCTCTCTAAAACTTGCCACTAATAACCCCCTACCTTCTCAAAATTACATCTTATATTCCTTTCTATGCATTATGCTTCAAGATTATTCCCCCTACCTTCAAATTGAATCACCTTAATCAAGATACACCAACCACAACTAAGGAGAAACAAATACTTCAATGAATGGGATAGCTACCAATTAGAATGAATGCCCAAAGATCATGTGGGCTCCTAGTGTGGGACCTCAAACCTTTAATTAGGATAAAAAGGACCTTGAATTCGTGCATATTATTGATTCCTTTTAGAGGAAAGAAATGTTTGATATTACATTGCAACATGTCCATTTTCCACTCCCTTGCATGAATGAGAAACCCTATGAAGCAATAGAAACCATTCATGGTATAATATGGATGGTCTAGAATTTATTGGTCTCTCTCCTTTTCAACCTTAAAATTCCTTTATGCAATAGGGATTTCTAATTGAATTTGATCCAACAAGTAAAAATTAATCATACTTTTTCTTCACTGTCACAAATTTGTAAAAAAAAATTAAAAAATGTTTATTTTGCATGATGAAACCACACACCACAAACTCTCTTTCAACACCTAACCCAATGCTCATGCATCACAATGTTAGGAACCAAATATAAAAAAGCCTCAAAATAAGTACTCAACGCCTTGAAAAAGAGAAAAATCCATATAATAATCTTCTTTGAGGGGGAAACCTCCTTATACACCACATAAATTTACAAATACAATATGACTCCAAATGAAAAGGTCTCCTTTGTATATATAGGAGACTAGGAGGTAATATTACAACTAATGGACCCAAGAAGACATAAATAAAACAACAATACTAATGTAATATTCTCCTATCAAGGGGTAATGTGTCACTATTTAGGGATTAACATGCCCATCCACTTCAAAAAAGTGTTGTCCATAATGCTTCAGTAATTCTAGATGATTCTGTATAAAAGACTCATATTCCCAAGTGGAATATTCAATAGGTAGTTTCATCCACTTAATGAGATACTCTGAAATTAATCTATTCCTTAACTGGTGAATTATTTTGTTAGCGATAGCTTCAGGCTCCAATATGATTTTTCCTTCCTCGTCAAGTGTTGGAAATATATTTTGAAATGGTATCTTCTCAACTATAACCTTCTTTAAGCATGAAACATGGAAAACTGGTTGTACTCGTGAAGATGCATGAAAATCCAATTTGTATGCTATAGTACCAATCTTTTGCAACGCCTTATAAAGTCCATAGTACTTTGGTGATAATTTATTATCCTTTTTAGCTTACTTCAGGGACATCTGTTTGTATGTTTGTGGTCTTAAAAATACCCAATCCCTTACTTCAAAACTTACTTCACTACGATGTTGATCTCCTTGTTATTTCATGTTATTTTGTGTCATGGCCAAGTTGTCCTTTAATAGTTAGAGAACTTGTTGTTGATGCTCGATGTGATATTCCACTGCTTGAACCTTAGATTTTTGTTTTAGAGAAGAAGTGATGGAAGGTAGGCGATATCCATAGAGTGCCATAAATGGTGTCATTTTTCTTGCAGTATGAAAGGAAGTGTTATACCACCATTCTGCCAAGGTTAACAACTTGAACCATTGTGTTTGTTTATCAAAGACAAAGCAACGAAGGTATCCTTCCAAAAATTTGTTCACTATCTCGGTTTGTCCATCATATTGAGGATGATAAGATGAGCTATGAGCCAATTGAGTACCCAAACAAGAAAATAATTTTGTCCAAAAATGTCCAGTGAAGATGGGATCTCTGTCACTTACAATAATCTTTGGGCTTCCATGTAGATTTTGAACTGTCTCCATGAATGTGGTGGAAATTTTATTGGCTTTGAAAGGATGAGAGAGTGCAAAAAAGTGTGTGTACTTGGTCATTCTATAAACAATCACCATGATGACACTCTTTTCTTCAGACGTCGGTAACCCTATGATGAAATCCATGGAAACCTCCTCCCAAAAGTGAATTAGGATGGATAATGGTTGTAAAATATCCAGGGTCTTAACTATTTCCACCTTATTTTGTAGTAAAATCAAACATTCTGCCACAAACCTTTGAACACTAGTTTTAAGGCCATCCCAAAAAATCCTTCTTGACCCTATGGTATGTTTTCAACAATCCTGAGTGCCCCCCTACCAGAGATGTGTGAAATTCCAAGAGTACCTTTTGTTTGATTTGGGAGTTATTACATAAATATAAGCGATCTTTGTACCATAGTGAATCATTTTTCCATGTAAATTTATTTGATGCACTGGAATCCTGCTACAACCTTTGAATGAGACTCCACTAATTTTTTGTAGATTTTAACCTTGTACAATATTTACTACAAAAATATTTTCAGTAAAAGAACAGAAAAGATACAATGTAAAATACAAACATTACACATAGATTTTTCCCCTTGAAACCCAAACCGGGAAAACCAACATATTCTATATTCATCTATTGTGTTACATTGTTTACAATACAATATACATATAGGATCCAGTGGCATCCAAAACCCTAACACAATGACCTATATTAATCAACAACCCTAATTCCTCAATCAGAAATAGAAAAGCATCAACAAAGAAACCACGAGTCGAAAAACCACCTAAGAAGCCCACGCGGGGGGCTTTGCCTCCCTGCGCGCCTGGTGCAATATAGACACTAATACTCATGCAAAGAATATAACACATACCTAGCATTCTCCCAGTTGTTGTTTTCTTTTCATACAGGGGTTTACAAGGTTACATAGTCAACAATCCAGGGCAGTAATGCACATGGATACTCTACACCAAGAGAACCTCTTAGTGCTCACATATTTTGTTAATGAATCTGCAACATTCTTCAAAGTGTCCACCTTCATAAAAAATACTTTATTTTCTTCAATAATGTGTCTAAAAAAGTGATATTTAATATCAATATGCTTTATATTTGAATGATACGTTGAGTTCTTCTCTAGAAAAGTTTCACTCTCACTATCACAATCTATCCTTATAGCTTGTTGTACCAACCCAATATGTGAACACAATATTTGTAACCATACTGCTTCCTTACCTACATGAGTGGTTGCCATGTATTCAACTTATGTAGTTGAAAGTGCCACTGCAACCTACCTTTTGATCATCCAACTTATTTCTCCTTCATATAGGTTAAACACATACCCACTTGTAGATCTCCTACGATCTAGATCTCCAGTCGAGTTTGCATCAAAAAATCCATGTATATCCACCACTTTTTCCAATACCGTTCTTCCTTCATAGAAAAATCCATATCTAGCAGTGCCACGCAAATACCTGAAAACCCTTTTGATTGTTGTCCAATGCTCCTTCCCTAGTTTTGACATATACCCACTACATGTGCAATTTCTGGTCTAATACAAACAATTGCATACATCAAACTGCCAACTGTAATTGCATATGGAACATGAGACATGCCCTCCTCCTCTTCCTGTGTCTTGGGACACTGATCCACATATAACTTTACCCCAATAGGAATAGGAACCTTGATCAGGTTACATTCCTGCATAATAAACCTCTGCAACATTGTCTCGACATTTTTTCTCTTATTTAACCAGAGTTTCCTCTTTTTCTGATCTCTTTTAATGTCCATGCCCAAAATGAAATTTTAACCACTGAGATCCTTCATGTCAAATTTAGAGGACAACTATTTTTTCACATCCTGGATAATCTCCTTGTTGTTTCCTATCAACAACATTTCATCCACATATAAGACGAAATAAATCAAATGATCACCAATTAATTTAAAATACACACAATGATCCTCTTTGCTTCTTGTGCAACCAAGTCCTAGCATACAGATATCAAATTTTAGATACCACATCCTTGGTGATTGTTTTAAACCATACAGGGACTTTTTCATCTTTGATACCAACTCCTTCTTTCCCTTCACAACATACCTTCTGGTTGCTTCATATAGATTTCTTCTTCCAGATCCCCATGTAGGAATGTTGTATTCACATGCATCTATTCTACTTCAAAACAAAATGCAACAATAACATATAACAAAAATATTATGGAGGTTAACTTGGCGACATGAGAAAAAATCTCACCAAAATCAATTCCCTCAACTTGGGAATAACCCTTTTCTACTAACCGAGCTTTGAATTTCTCCACTTTTCCTTCTACA
Organism: Picea engelmannii; assembly: GCA_009831015.1. Taxonomy (NCBI): domain Eukaryota; kingdom Viridiplantae; phylum Streptophyta; class Pinopsida; order Pinales; family Pinaceae; genus Picea; species Picea engelmannii. The sequence goes on along the minus strand of ML782596.1, from coordinate 412,500 downwards.
TTCAGCTTCTTTTTAAATACCCATTTACTGCCAATGGGATTTATTCTAGTTGGAAACTCCACTAGATCCCAAGCCTCATTCTTATCCAAAGATGCCATTTCTTCATCCATGGCCCTTTTCCATATATTTCCATCCTCTGAATCGACTGCCTCCCTGACAGTTCTAGGATCATCATCAGTAATAGAGAAAGAAAAATTTGAATGGAAATCAGATGGAGTATACCTTTCTGGTAGCCTTATTTCTCGAACCGATCTCCTCAATATTGGAGTATGAGGATCTTCTTCTTCTGATTCTCATTCTTCTGTAAAGTCTGATTGATTATCCTTTAAATCAAACACTACTTTCTCTAGTTCTTCCTTACTTGGTAGGACTTCCTATTTAACAACATCCTTCATTTCTCTAAAGACCACATCTTGTCTATACACTACCTTCTTAGTTTATGGGTTCCAAATCTTATAACCTTTGAGACCATCTTTATATCCAATAAAGATACACTTTTCAACCTTCTTATCTAGCTTACTCATGTTTTCCTTTGGAACATGAACATATACATCACAGCCAAATACCTTGCGATGTGTGAGAGAAGGTTCCTTATCAATCCATACCTCTTATGGAGTCTTTTCATCCAACGCTGATGAGGGTGACCTGTTGACCAAGTAACATGCATTACCCACTGCCTCTTCCCATAATTCTTGCCCTAACTCGGCACCACTGAGCATGCACCTTGTTTTTTCCATCAGTGTCATGTTCATCCTTTCTTCAACTCCATTATGTTGAGATGTGTATGGAGTAGTCTTCTTCCTTTCTATACAACACTTCTTACATAATTCTTCAAATTCATTCCCACAGAGCTCTCTACCATTATCTATCCTCAACACTTTAATTGTTTTATTTGTTTGATTCTCAACAAGAGCTTTAAACTCTTTAAACATGTAAAGGACTTCATATTTCTTCCCAAGGAAATATATTCAAGTATTCATCAAGAAGTCATCTATAATTGAGACATAGTACACATATTTTCCCAATCATGGGACCAACACAAGTCCAAAAACATCAATGTGAACTAGATGTGAAATTCATTTTTCCCTCATTGCACGAGAGGGGAATCTTACCTGATTATACTTCCCATATAGACAATGTTCATAGTAATCAAAATCCAGAGAGAAGTTATACATACCTTCAACCATACCTTTATCGTGTAGTAGTAGAAGACCCTTCTCTCCGATATGCCCCAGTCTTTGATGCCATAGCATAACCTTTTCTCTAGAGACTGTAGGAGTTATTTCTTATTGAACTCCAATATCAGGAACAATGGAACTATTAAACCCATCACTAATAGTGCTTCCTTGCATCTTATACAGAGTTCCAAACCAAAATCCCTTCAACAACACCATTGCTCCTCGAACCATCCTGCAAGTTTCCTTTTCAAATATTGCTTTTACCCCTGCATCATCCATTTTTCATACATAAATCAAATATCTCACCAAACCTGGGATGTGAATAACACCAGGTAGTTTTCTAATCCTTCCATATATGAGCCTCAACTTGACTTTTCCTCATCCTATGATACTGGTTGTCGAATCATCACCTAGGAAAACATTACCTCCATCATACCTTTCATATTCCCATAACCACTCCCTGTGGGGAGTCATATGAAAGAATGCACTAGATTCAACCAACCATGCCTCATGATATACATCTGTGCTTGAAGAATCCAACTACATATCCCCTCCTTCTTCCTTGGAGGTCTTTTCTTCTGTAGAAGGATATTCTTCATATCACTTCCTTTTCCCAACTTTGGATCTGCACTGCTTCTTGTAGTGCCCTTATTTTCCACATCTCCAACATACCTTTACAAACTTTCCAGGAGATTTAGATATAGCCTTAGACTTAGATCTCCTACTTGAGAAATTATATATATTTCTTTCCTCGGAACGTCCTCTTGCAAATAATGTGTTTGTGCTCTGTCGTTCCATATTATTTTGTCTCATCTCCTCCGACAACAAGGATGAGACCACTTCATCAAAATTCAAGGAAGTTGTATTACTACCTATGGTCACAACCAGACTATCCCATGAGTCTAGTAAAGAACATGGTAAAATGATACATTTATGTTCATCTAAAATTTTAATCTCAACATAAAATAATTGACTTACCACAGTATTGAAGGTGTTCAAATGCTCTGCCACCGAGTCTCCATCTCTCATCCCTAGGTTATACAACTTCTTTCTCAAGAATTGTTTATTTACTAGGGACTTAGACTAATACAACTTCCCTATATTTTCCCATAAATCCTTGGTTGTAGATTCCTCTAACACATTCATTAATATTGAATCGGAGAGACATGGTCGTATTGTGCTCTTTCCCTTCCGATCCAAATTTTTCCAGTCATCTGCTGAATTTCTTGTAGGTGCAATACCTGGATCTACTGCGATCCATTGATCTCTATCCACCAACAGATCTTCCATCTTGAGCTTCCACAACTCAAAACGTTTCCCATTAAACTTCTCGATCTCCATCTTCAAATTGCTTGCCATTTATTTTCACCTAAGAAATCAATACCACAGATTCCCACTGTAATAAGGCTTATCACAGTCCTTAGCCAAACCCTTAACCACAAAGGTGTCCCCCTAAAGCCAACAAAGATATAATACCAAATGTAGATTTTAACCTTGTACAATATTTACTACAAATATATTTCCAGTAAAAGAAAATAAAATATACAATGGAAAATACAAACATTACACGAAGATTTTTCCCCTGGAAACCCAAACTGGGAAAACCAACATATTCTATATTCATTCATTGTGTTACATTGTTTACAACACAATATACATATAGAATATAACATCATAAAAAACCCTATCCCAATGACTTGGATTAGTGAACAAACCTAATTCCTTAACCGAAAATAGAAAACCATCGGCAAAGAAACCATGTGTCGAAAAACCACCTAAGAAGCCCGAGCAGGGGCCTTCGCCCTCCTACGCACCCAGTGCAACACAAACACTACTACTCGTGCAAATAATATAACACATACCCAACATTTTCTTCATTCTTCCATTCATCCCTCAATTCTATTATCCAATTGGGCTGGATGATCGAGATAGCAAAGAGAAATGCCTCAACATCTTCATCCTTTCTTGAGAGGGCATCTTCCACAACATTTTTCTTCCATTTTTTTGTATATGATTTCAAAATCATAACCCAACATCTTGGTCATCCATTTTTTTATTATTATTTTGAAGATATTTTTTGTTCCAAGAAGTATTTAAGACTATCAAGATCTGTTTTGATCTTGAAGTGCCTACCTATTAGGTAAGGGTGCCATTTCTTCAATGCATGTAGTATTTCCATCATTTCCTTCTCATAAATGGGTCTGTGTATGTACTTTCCCTTGAGTGGACGACTTTCAAAAGAAATGGGCCTTCCTTCTTGCATTAGAATAGAACCAATGCCATTTCCTGAGGCATCACATTCCACAATAAAGGTTTTTGTGAAGTTTGGTGTGGTCAAGACAGGAGCTTTGCAAATCACCTCTTTAAGTTGTTTAAAAGATTGAATTATCTCTGGAGTCCATGAAAATGAATTCTTATTACTTAATGTCATTAAAGGTGATGATATTATTCTATAGTTCCAAACAAACATGTGGTAGTAACTTGTCAAACCCAAAAATCCTCTAAGATTCTTCAATGTTTTTGGAATCGGCCAATCCATCATGGAATTAATCTTGTTAGGGTCTACCTTGAAACCTTCATGAGATACAATATGACCCAAATACTCTACCTCCTTCACCCCAAAGAAACATTTGGATGGTTTTCTATATAATTGTTTCTCCTTTAGTAGTTGTAGCACCTTGTCAAGATGTCGAACATGATCCTCCCAAGACTTTCTATAGATTAGTATATCATGAAAAAATACTAACACAAATGTTTGAAGGAAGGGCATGAAAATATAATTTATCAACCCTTGGAATGTGGAAGGTGCATTCGTAAGGCCAAAAGGCATGACCAACATTTTTTAATGGCCTTCATGAGTTCAGAATGATGTTTTGGGGATATTTTCTTCCTTCATTCTAATCTCATGATACCCTAAACGAAGATCCAAATTTGTGAAGTAGATTTCTCCATGTAGTTCCTCTAACAATTCATCAATGATAGGAATAGGAAACTTATCTTTAATAGTGATCTTGTTGATCTCTCTATATTATGGACACATATGCCATGAGCCCTTTTTCCTAAGTACCATTACCACCAGTGCAGAGTAAGAATATTGGTTGGGTATAATAATGCTATCCTCTAACATTTATTCAACCATATGCTCAATTTCACTCTTCTGGGCATAAGGGTATATGTAAGGCCAGATATTAGGAGGAACACTCCCAGGAATTAGGTATATAACATGATCAATATTTCAAGTGGGTGGAAGGCCTATGCGAATATCTTCAAATACTTTGGAATGATTATCAATGATCCCTTGGAGATCTAGGGGAATAGATCACTTATATGTTTGAAAATCTAGTGAGAATATTTGTACAATTACACCCTAATGCCCCTTTTTCAATAATTTTTTCATGCCATTAGAGTTTATCACCTTACTGGGCTTCCTTGTGATACCCCTTAACTCAATTTCCTTTCCTTCCAGTGAAAATTTCATGAAAGGTTCTTGAAAATTAAAAGTCATTGTTCCCAATGATTATAACCATTGGACTCCTAGTACAACATCAACACCACCCATGGGTATATAAATCATTGGAATATTCATTACATATTCCCCCATAGTAAGATTGATCTTATGGCATTTTCCTAAAAAATTAATAGTTCCTCCATTTTCAATCATTACTTGAAACTCTCGTGCTAGATATATAAAGCAATTGAGATATTTGGATAATTTATGGTGAATGAAATTATGATTACTACCAGAATCAATTAGGAATATTACCTTATATATATATATCCTTCGATATTGAGGGTTTGTTGAGTGATGATTCATGCCAATGCATTACAAGATATCATGGGATTCAACTCGTCAGAAGAAATCTCTTCTACATTTTCATCTGGAGATGGTTCTTATTCGTGTTCTTGTTCTTCTTCCTCTTCAAAATCTATGTAGAATAATTTCTTCTCACCACACTTATGTTCATTACTGTACTTGTTGTCACAATTAAAGCATAAACCTTTTTCTTTTATTTCCTCAAATTGTTGAGGTGTCAACCTTGTAGTTTGAGGTGTTTTAGTAGAAGGAACATTATTCTCTCGATAGATGTTAGGAGTGATCCTTCTCGTAGCCATAGCCATATTTTTACTTTCAACATTTCTCACCACCGTGAATGCATTCTCCAATGATTTGGTCTCCCAAGTGCATACCTCATGTTGAATGTTATCCTTTAAAGTTCATATGAATACATCAATCAGGTTCTTATCTAGAATGTATGTTACCTTTATATTCAATATTTGGAAGTTCTCAATGTGCTCCACAAATGAACCCTTTTGCTTGAGATTTATAAATTGGCTAAAGATGGCATTGCACCTTTTATCCTCATAGTGTGCTATCATTTATTCTGTGAAAATTGTCCAAGTGACAAGTGATTTGCAAGAACAAATCTATTGATACCACACAAATTGATTGGGTTCTAAATATAAAGAATCAATTTGTACATTTTGTGTGTGTGGCACATCATGTAGATCAAATAATTGCTCCATCTGAAGTATCCATGTGATTGTATCCTTTCCATCAAAATTCCTCATATCAATCTTAGGAAAGTGGTTCGTCTTCAACCCAAAGTTTGAGTTTATCCAATATTGATTCATCTTCCTTGTGTCCTCATCATGAATTTCATGGGATACATTTTCACTTTCAAGTGGACTCTCTATTAAAAAAAAATTCAATCCTTCCATGATATCCCTTTTTAAACCATTCATATTAGTATCCATTATTGCCTCCAACTTAGCTTCAGTTGAATCCATCATCCCTTGTAGTTCATATTTTGTTACTGTCTTCTTTTGTAAATCATTTATGTCCCTGTGCATTTATTCACCTTCATCAAGAGTCAAAGTAGGACTGTCTAAAGGATTATTTGGTGTAGAAGTTCCATTTTTAGATGGCATGTTTTCCAATTATCACTTTTAAACCTTGATTTCAAGGTGGTTCTGCTAGACGATCTTTATTCTGTTGTATCTCCAAAATTTTGGCCCTTATGAGTCTGATTTTTTTTTTTTGTAGTTCTTTGATACGTCTTCTCTGCAATTCCCTAGTTCTAGTCAAAATTGGATGTGCAAAGTGGAAGTTATAGTAACATCCCCACACCTTGCTGATATTTGGCCCTTCCAAGGGAGCATACTTGTAAAGTGTGCCAAGAGAACAATATCTATATTTGATTCTAAAACTTTCACTAGAAATACTACAGACTGTCCAATATCCAATGCATATGGTCTCACTTAATTTGGATACTGAAGAATATATCACTATTTTACCCATAACACTTGTTTGAGACTAGTTAATATGGCTAGTCAGCTACCCTATCTTACATAGGGTGTATATACAAAATTAGGAAGATCTAGAAGCAAAATTTTTTAGGAAAGATACCTTGATAATTTATCTCAATATGATCCAAGTTTCAAGGTCTAATACATCACAAAAAAAATTATAGTGAAAATTTTGTGATGGATAAATTCATGATGATTCCATAACCCTATATTACATAGGCTATATGTCAGAAAGTGTAAGGCTTGAGGAGCTGAAATTTGAAACCCAAGTAGATCCATCCGTATAATAAATATCCTCCAAGGATTTCCTTCTGAAACGTTGTAGAAATAAGGTTATGGAGAAAATTCCAAGGTGTCCTAGATGCAGTAGCAAAACGCTAAGACCTTGAGCTATGATAACAATGTTAAGAACCAAATATCAAAATAGCATAAAAACCTCAGAATAAGTACTAAACACCTTGAAAAATATATCATTTCAGATAATAAGCCTCTTCTAGGGGGCAACCTCCTTATACACCACATAAATTTACAAATACAAGATGATTCCAAATGAAAAGGTCTCCATGGTATATATAAAGGAGACTAGGAGGTACAATTACAGCTAATGGACCCAAGCCAACATAAATAAAATAAAAATATGAATTTAATATTCCCCAATTAAGGGGTAATCTGCCAATATTTAAGGCTTAATACACATAGGAACATAGAGTGACGAAAAATTATTTAAAAAAAATGTTTTAACTCAACTTTACAATGGTTTGTTGGAACTGAAGGAACATCATGCATCAACGTGAATATCAGCATATGGAAATGGTTACCAAAGGAAATATGAAAGGGAGGGAAAACATGAATAAATGGGAATGGATTTGAAGCAATTGAGGAACAATGATAACATGTTGAACATAATGGAGAGAGTGAGAGTGATTCCAATGACTAGGAATTTGAGAGCCATCTTCTAACATGTAGAGAGTGAGAGCCATCTTTTAACATGTAAAATAAATTTGAAAACTCTTTCACTTGCAAGTAATCAAATTAACATTCTACATTTTGATAAACATATTTACACACTCAAATGACTAGATAAACATCATAACTAGTTAGACATAGCAATATAATACTATGCAAACCCAATTTATAGATGATTCTTTGTACATTCTCAAACGTAATGAGTTATTGTAATAAGAAATTGTAATTAGATCAAATATTTAGAGGGGCACCTGCTCGACAAGAACTTTGACTATTTGGTCTTTTACCTCCTTGTTGGAAATGGATACAGAATCTTTGTATTTGAAGAGGAAGTGCATGCCCAATGAAAAATTGAAAACGATATTTTTGCAACACAGCGACACATTGTCATGCTTCAGAAATTCCTGATTCAATTCACTGAAAGAAAGATCCAGGATTCCATTCATATGATTTAAAGCATCTTCATGGCTCATGAAAGAAACAAGGGAACAAAGTAAGATAATGAAATATTAAAAAATACTTGTTATGTTAAAGATGGGGTGCTTGTCAAACATCATGGTTGCAAGGGGTAGGATCGAGGAGGTACCTTGCCCAAGAAAACAAACGACTATGGGATTCTAGCCATACTTTACACCTGTCACTCTAGCAGACGATTTAGACGCCACCCTATTCATTTTAATTTCTTATCACATGTGGGAAGGTTGGAGGGTTATCATGGTTAGACATACGTCGAGAGTAACCTCATTCCATCCTTTCTTCTACATGATGGTTATGAGGGTTACATAGTCTCGAGGTTCAAATATGATAGCAATGATGGAGGTGGGAAACGTTCTTCATCCATGTAGAATCCTTTGTTGCAAAATGATGAGGAGGAACCCATCATCGACAATAAACTCCCCCCNGGAAGTTGATTGGGGCCACCCTCAGTGTTCCATTCTAATCATAAATGTGAAAAATTAGCTCTGCGAGGGCAGTGTCTTAGGTATTTTTTTCCTTGGTTATGTGATTTTCTCTCCCACTTCTCTTACCTCTATTTCCAATTTACTTCTCCCTATTGTTTTCTTGGAAATGGCCCCTAGAGGAAGGAAGCCTTCTCGTATTCACTCTACTTATCCCTCTCATGCAGCGAAAGTTTCCATTGATGTGGCTCAATTCTATGAGGACTATGTCCAAGAGGTAGATAAAGGCAGGATGAACGATCTTGAAGAAAAAGTTCGTCAAATCATAGAATTCCATTCAGATGATGAAGTTGAGGCTCGGTTTGGAAGATTCATATCGGATTTGGGGTGCAACTGAATCTGTGATTCAATGTTTTATAGCACCCTCAAGCTATATTGGCACACCAAAACCATGGTGTCCATAACTATGCTCCCCAAGGAGAAATATTTTCATTAGTTGAAGAATAGGAAGGAATATTTAGAAGTCATGAATAATTGAAGTAGTCACCTTTCATTCCAAATGTTAAGGGGGTAACTTTGTCCCTCCTGCAAGGAGCTATGTTGGTGTCGAGACCTTAAATGTTGTTGTTGGTCGAGAGACCATGGAGCACACCAAATCTCAGGTTCAACATGATTAGTGGCATCTTGTTCTCTATTTTTTCTTACTGATTAGTATGCTACATAGGATTTTTGAGATTGTTTTATGTGTAGTCAAACTAAAACTAGATAAATATGTCAATTTCAGACCGGTTAAAACCTAGTTTCTCCTCAGGGGAAGGATTTATTTTTTGGTTTTTGAGAAATGGAGCCATAGGGACTATCATGGTATCTGTGGGAATGGAACTGCAAAACCTCTCATATATGTTTATATGTAATTTATGTACATAATAATATAGACGCTTACAAAAAAAAAATGGAATCGAAACTCTGAAATGGTATAAACATTGAGGTGAAAGATTTTCTTCGATGAAACACATGAAACTATGAATGTTTATATGTAATCTAAATATTTATGCTAGATATTAGTTCTTTTTGTATGACTAAAACTTGTATATTGTTAATTTAGTTGGTTTTTGTGAAAGGAAGTGCTACAAATTATGATTCCAACTTTGAAACTCTCACATTTCTATTTTTTACAGTGCACTTTGTCACAAAAAATAGAAGGTAATGTTATACAAAGGGTGAATGACTCAATGTGTACTTTGTGAAGTGGTAAGTTGGTTTAAGGAAATTGTCGTTTACTAAGACAAAACTTTCTTTCATGAGTGGACATGGGTAGTTGAGGGGTGCAACATGGTGTCTAGACATTACTAATTAATTTATGTAGTGTCTGTAAATACAATTTTGATATAAATCATTTCAATTGCAAAAATAAATTAATTTACCAGAACATATAAAATTTATTGAGTTAAACATAATATCTTACGAACAGCCTCATAACACATCATATTCCTTAAATTTCATAAAAAAATACGTAAATTAAAATACCTGGGTCTGATGCTAACCCTCTGTTTTCCACTTGTCTTGTTGACCTTCCTGCTGCTGCCTTGCCCAGCTCAAATCCACAGACCAACTCTGCCCAAAACCGAGTATCCACCCTGCCAACTAGGACAACTACCTAGCTCCATGATACCATATGGATATCCTGGCCCCCATGCCCAAAACCTCCAGCAAACCGGTGCATGTACTGATCCAATGCGATTACCGAACTCAGCTCTCCTCTATGCAATCCCAGAGAGAACTCCCCCCCGAAAATTCCCATAGAATGGTCCCCCCTCCTTCGTAAACCTCCTCCCTTCATATTCCTCCTTCACCGCCCTTTCTCCTCATTTATTACCTTATCTACACATTCATTACCTTATCTGATTATTAATGCTTTACCCTATTATTAATGCTCCTTGTCCTTATTTATTAATGCTCCTTATCCTTATGTATTAATACTCCTTATCCTTATGTATACGTAATCCTTTACTTTACCAATTAAATTTATTATCCTTTTTAAATTTAATACTCATGTTATTGAATGTAATAGGTAGTCAATTAATTAATTAATTAATCAAAATTATAACCTTTAATTAATTAATAAATACTTAATTAATATCATTAGACCAGTCTGTGTTTAGTTATTAACATGTTAGGAAAAATTAATTACCTAATAAATCTTTTACTTAATAATCCCTAAGTATATATTCTACTAGGGATGTTACATACACCCACCCTTTAGGAAACATCGTCCCGAAGTTAAGGTGTCTTATGGTACCAAGGAAAAGAAACCGGGTTCACATATTCATAACAATTAACTGACATTATCAGTAATTAAGTCAAGAAAAATCATGCATACTAGTGTATATGTACAAGAAATGCATGTGTAGCTAGTACAT
>ML782596.1:387350-399591 GCA_009831015.1 Picea engelmannii | reverse complement strand
CTTTAGTATGATGCTTCGAATATCCCCATTCTCAGGGATGTACATCCTTCCTCGATATCTTAACAGTCCGTCTGTTTCCAGACTATATCCTTCATACTTTGGGTCTAACTACTTCTTGCTCTGGAGGTTTGAAGTAACCTTTAAATACCAACTGTCTCTTGGGAGTTGTGTCAACACATGTTCCCTCAAATTGACCTTTAAGGTTACCAAGAAGAAGATATGTGGTTTCCTACTCAAGGCATCTGCGACCACATTTTCCTTTCCCTTGATGTACAAAATACCAAAATCGTACTCACTCATAAACTCACTCCATCGCCTTTGCCTGGCATTCAAATCTCTTTGAGTGAAGAGATGTTTTAAACTTTGATGGTCCGTTTTGAGCTCAAAGTTTCGCCCCACAAGATAGTTCCTCCAAATTTTCATAGCTAGCATTACAACTTCCAACTTTAAATCATGAGTCACGTATAGCTCTTCGTGTTTCTTCAACTTCCTTGATGCATAGGCTATCACTCCTCCATCCTGCATTAGCAAAACCCCCAACCCTTGCTTCGAGGCATCCGTGCAGACTGTGAAGTCCTTTTCCATATCCGACACGCGTAGAATTGGCGCACTAGTTAATAACCTCTTAAGCTCAATGAATTCACTATCACATTCTTCTGTCCATTCATACCTGACCCCCTTGTGTTGCAAGGTGGTGATGGGTTTCGCTATTTTTGAGAATCCTTCTACAAATCTTCGGTAATAACCTGCTAGTCCCATGAAGCTTCTCACCTCATGGGCATTTTTTGGCACTGGCCATTCCACAATGGCCTTTACCTTTTCTGGGTCCACAGAGATTCCTTCGCCAGAAATGATATGACCTAAATAGTGGATCTCCTTCTAGAAGAAGGAACACTTCGACAACTTCCCATACAATTTGTTCTCTCTAAGGCAGGACAACACTATTCGCAAGTGTTCCTCATGTTCTCTTTCATCCTTGGAATAGATGAGGATGTCATCTAAAAAGACTTGTACAAAACGGTCTAAGTACTTCCGGAATACGCCATTCATGAGGCTCATGAATACTGATGGCGCATTGGTCAATCCGAAAGGTACTACAACAAACTCGTAATGTCCAAACCGAGTTCGAAAGGCAGTTTTTTGGATATCACCTTCCTTAATCCTTAACTGATGATACCCTAATCGCAAATCAATCATTGAGAATACCGCTGCTCCTTTCATCTAATTGAAGAGGTCATCTATTCGCAGCATTGGGTACCTATTTTTCACTGTAGCACAATTCAAGTCCCTGTAGTCTATACACATTCATAAGGATCCATCCTTCTTCTTTACAAAAATTACTGGTGCGCCCCAGGGTGAAACACTGGGCCTTATTAGCCCTAAGTCCAGTAACTCTTTCAACTACATTTGCAATTCACAAAGTTCTGGCACTGTCATCTGGTACAGAGTCTTGGAGATTGGTTCTGCACCAGGTTTTAGCTCAATAGTAAAATCAATCTCCCTCTCAGGAGGTAACCCTGGAAACTCGTTTGGAAAAACATCCTGAAATTCTGACAAAACCGGGTACTGATCTAATGAGGGTCCCTTCCTTTCATTCACTGCTTCCACTACATAAAGTCGACACCCTTGCCTCAAGCATCACTTAACCTTGCGCCATACTTGCCAATTCCTATGCTTACTCTCCTAGTGCATATGTCGCCTCCTCCCTGCCTATCCTATTCTAAGTCATTTTAACTTTTCACTTACAACTAAATATCCTCCAGTGCTTGACTCGTGAGCTTTTCCTTGGCGCGTAGTGTTGGCGTTGTTGAATGCTGCATTGAGATTTAGTGTACATGTTGACTCCACCACCGTGGATTGATGTTCTGCCTGGCGATTATTAACCACTGCGTAAATCTGGTGGCTGCTACTTGCTCTTCCCATCGAGGCCTTTCCTTCTTTAAGCACAAATCCTGATTGCAACTCTGGGCAGTCACGCTAGTAATGGGGTCCTCCACATCCCCAACAGGTAACACAAGATTGAAACTATGTACTATTGTGTGACTGTCTCTGAAATGAGTCCCTTCCCCTGGAACCCCTGCCCCTACTAGCTGTTCCCTGAGATGGTCGTGGACCTGTCTGCATTGTTGGCGATGAACGAGATGTTGCATTCACTTCCATTGAAATCCTTGTGGCTACTGTCCTTGGAGCGACTTTGTTACCATATGGCCGTGGCCTTAAGCCCCCTCCCACTTATCTCGTTCTAGGTCCTTAAACTTTTGCTAAAAACAATCTAATTAGTCACTTCAATTAGTCGCATCCACTTTCCTTGACACCATTCCTGAGCCCAACACAACTAGCATCTACCAAACTCCTTTACACTGTCAGTGTGAGGAAAGCAATTTGGAGGAAGTTGCTCCTCCTTCCTTAAGCATGAATTATAAATTTTAAATATAATTAAACATAATTTTAATTATAAATAAATTTAAAACATAATTAATTAATTAAAACATTAAATCATGATTAATTAATCATAAAATATAATTAATTAATTAATTAATTCAAACATGATTAATTAATCATAAAATATAATTAATTAATCATACAATTAAGTAATCATAAAACTTAAACTCTAAATTAACTATATGCTATTTAAATTATATTCTATTTACTAAAATTTAAAATTGAACATTAAATTAAATTATATTTAAAATTTAACATTAATTTAAAGTTTAATAGTTTAAATTTAATATTAATTTAAAATCAAACATTTTAAAATTTTACATTGAATTTAAATCGAAACCTTAACAATTTAACCAAAATAAAATAAAATAAAAAACTAAATAAGAATAATAAAAAAAAACAAATTTAACGTGGGCGGCGGGTCCTCGCATGAGGCCCATGTGCCTGCTTCCTCCAAAATAACCCTACACCTATCTCTCCAAACCCTAAACGTGTCCTCAAACCTAACAGCCCATCATTTCCGCCTCTCTCCCTACGCAAATGCGCCCTCAACTTCTCCCTCTCCGCTACTGTGGTGGAGCTCTGGTAATGGCCGCGAGCTCCTCCCTTGGCTTGGTAATGGGAGGTTGTTCTGTAGCTTGGAACGGGACAACAAATTATTTCTATGCTCTATAGCCATTGGAATTCAACGATCTACCATTATACTACCCTTTCTGTAGTTGTATAGTCTATTTTTATGCATAAGAAAAATAGCGAGGTTTTCCCAATCGGATGGAAATTGATTGAGTGCAGTGCAAGTTTTTTTTTTTTTTTTCAGTTTCATGTTTTTCTGCTTAAACTAATTGGGTTGTAAAGGAGCTTATTATTTGGTGACCCAGGAATATGCATGGAAGATGGGGGGTGATGGAGGTTGAAATGGCGATGAGCAAGTGAGAGAAGGCAGACAAGGTGAGAAAGAGAAGTGGAAAAGAACTTGCCTGATAAGATTACATTTCAATTTTCAATAATAACTTGATAAGATTACATTTGAAAGAAATTGGTAACATAAGTCGAGTATCTTAACTTGTGCATAATCATCTAAGTGGAAAAATACCCACTTCGATTAGAAGTCCATAAGATTTGCATTTGTCGAATCTAGCATAAATAATTTTTGTTAGCTAATTGATCACAGGAGGAATAACAGATTGCAAGTGTTAGATTTGATAAGTAATTCTTCTCTATATGTATATGGTGTTGATCACATATAGGCGACATACTATTGTTGTAGCCAGCAATGGACACTACCTAAAGCACACACTCCTTTTTCCTTGCGACTAATAACCCTACTTCTGCATCCATATTTCTGCATATTTTTAAGATAATGTCATAGTTGTTACTCGTGTGTTGCGGATTCTACAGGTAATAGGTTATGACTATCACACTATTGGATACTTTTTTAAAAATTGTGTCTCTAACATTTTAATTGACTCGAGGCCTTCTTAGAATTGTCTTAACCAAATTGTCTGTTTAACCTATCCTGTAATGCTTGGGTTCTATGAAGACATACCTAGTGTGAAATTCTGTTGAGGAAATTTTTTTGTTAATTTTTCTTTTTATTTTGGATCTCTGTTGCAATCTTTCTTGATTGTCCTTGCATTTTGTTTTTTCTTTTTTGTCATCCAATTGGTTCCACCACTTTTTCATCAGGTTTTGTTTGAAACCTTAACCTTGCAATCAATATAATGGAAAATGCATTATCTAGTTTCCTTAACATGTTACAACTAGAAAATCACGAGTTCTCTTTTTGAATCAACTATTGACGTTTCATGTTAATGTGTATCCCACATCGTTATGTATGTATAATTAAAACTAGTTATTCTTGTGTTCTTTTTAAAACAACTTACTTCCCTTTTGCTAATAGTGACTTATTTATACGGTGGATGAATTTATGGAGATTCTTATACCTTAATTCCACATTGCATGTTGTCCAAATCCCAATACCATTATATTTATGAAAATATTGTGTTATTTTCAAGATAACTGTTGATTATCTTTGATGAATACCAGCCATTAAATCTGTAGAAGTGAACCAAGGGGGTTCTAAATATCAATTCAATATGCCATACTAAGAGGCTTGTCCAATCCGTAGAATCTGGAAGATGACGAGAGAACTTTATTTTCCTGTTACTAGGCTGGCTTAGTTTGGGAGATAGTTGAAAAGAAAAGTAGATTAATTTTGAATTTTAATGAACCTGATGTGGTAGTTGAACATGATTGGTTGGCATACTAAGTCCATAAGAATCCTCATCTGTGAGGCCTTTTTACAAATTTATTGTTCTTTGTTTGACTATACGTATTTCTAAGGTATATACAAAAATATGATTGTTTGTTCCTTCAACCGATCCATTCTGTTCCTCTTTAGAGATTTTCTTAACCCACAAATAAGTGTCATGTCCGAAACACAATAATACCATACAATGGTCACATGCGAGGTACCACGGGCATAGATATTACATTGACATGTGCAGCATCCTCGAGATTTTGTTGTCAAAGTTTAAATCGTTTATGTATTGTACTGGCGTATGGCGTTAGAAAGAAAAAATAGGTAACAGGTAAAAAAAGACGGTACAGATACTTTGTTTCTCTATTCCATGTATATATGAGGTACAATGTTGGCATCCCCAGGACAGGCGTGTTTTAAATTAATATCACAGATTCCATAAGGAGGAGAAGGGCGACGCACGTCTAACATGGATGGATTTATTCATTGTTTTTTGGAACACAATCCGTTGGTTTGATTGATGGCCTCTTTTTATTAAGAACATTGCGTTCATTTCGAAGGCCGTAGAGACGAGGACGTCCACTACTTCATAGTTGAAGACAGATTAGCCACAGAGTTTAACTCCTAAATATTCATTTCCTGGGTTTCAAAAGCACGTATTTTTCAAAATTGCACCACCATGGATACCAGGTTTGGTTAGGGACAACCCTAGCGATCTTTGGACTGAGTATTGTTACTTGAAAATTTCAGTAAGATTTTTTTTTTATTCAGGATAACTAACAGTGAGTGTGAAAAGTGGCACTTATCTCAACACGGGATCGATTGCGAAGTAGTAAGTTTATTGGCTAGTTTGTCGACTACTGATGTTGGAAGGGAAGTTTCGGCTTGCTACAGGCTAGCTCGTTGAATTAACCAATCAATGGCTTGGTGAATAAATAAATAAAGTGCCTTTGAAGAGAGGGAGAGGTACAGGGGACACTTCCCCTGTTAGAAATAAGGCTTTGCCTCTGTTAAGAAATTATCCTTTCCTTATGAAAAGAGAAAATAGAGTCTATACTCAACTCCCTTTTCTAGATTTCCCTTACTTATGATCTCCTTCAGTTCTTTGTCGGTGGTTTTTCCCTTGTTTTACTTTGGTAAATTTGTTTTTACATTTTCAATATGTATTTCTTTTATATTTATATTTGTGTTAAAATTTCTGTGTTTGGTTTTGCAGGTTAGGAGGAGCTAGAGTTGGAGCTGGGAACTTGGCCCATAGGCTCAGATTTCAAACTAAGACGCTCTAATACCATGTGTAGTGTCTATAAATACAATTTTGATATAAATCATTTCAATTGCACAAATAAATTAAATTACCAAAACATATAAAATTTATTGAGTTAAACATAATAGATTACGAACAACCTCATAACACATCATATTCCTTAAATTTCATAAAACAATACGTAAATTAAAATACCCAGGTCTGATGCTAACCCTCCATTTTTCGCTTGTTTTGTTGACCTTCCTGCTGCTACCTTTCCCAGCTCGAATCCACAGACCAACTCTTCCCAAAACCGAGTATCCACCCTGCCAACTAAGACAACTACCTAGCTCCAGGATACCATATGGATATCCTGGCCCCCGTTCCCAAAACCTTCAGCAAACCGGTGCCTGTACTGATCCAATCCGACTACCGAACTCAACTCTCCTCTGTGCAATCCCAGAGAGAAATCCCCCCCAAAAATTCCCATAGAATGGTCCCCCCTCCTTCGTAAACCTCCTCCCTTCATATTCCTCCTTCACTGCCCTTTCTCCTCATTTATTACCTTATCTACACATTCATTACCTTATTCGATTATTAATGCTTTAACCTATTATTAATGCTCCTTATCCTTATTTATTAATGCTCCTTATCCTTATGTATTAATACTCCTTATCCTTATGTATACGTAATCCTTTAATTTACCAATTAAATTTATTATCCTTTTTAAATTTAATACTCATGTTATTGAATGTAATAGGTAGTTTATTAATTAATTAATTAATCAAAATTATAACCTTTAATTAATTAACAATTACTTAATTAATATCATTAGACCAGTCTGTGTTTAGTTATTAACATGTTAGGAAAAATTAATTACCTAATAAATCTTTTACTTAATAATCCCTAAGTATATATTCTACTAGGGCTGTTACAATTTAAATGCTTGAAGTTAGTAGCCATGGTTATAACTTATAGTAGAAGTTTATTCCAAAAGAATTAAACGTGTAATTAGCTCTAATTAATGGATTGGATTTGAACAAGATAAATTGAATGTTGAGTTGACACAATCAGGTGAACATAAAGGAAATGTTTCATAATTGAAGAGGATTGTAAAAGGAAGATAATGGATTTTAATTGATTTAAGATTTCATCGTTTCTATCTAGTAGTCCATTTGATTTTGGATTTTAAAATTGTGTAAAGGATATTATGCTTTGGATATGTTTTGAGCATACTTTTTTCTCATCTTTAGGGAAAAAGAAAGAGAATGAGATATATGTATGGTGACCTATTGAGCAAACATTTTATAAATACTGGTAAGTGTGATAAGATTCAATTTATTAAAATAGTCAGCTAAGGGATCAATGCTGGAAATAGTAATTACAAGTCGGTGAGCTCATGTCTCTGTCGATTTGTTAGTCAATCAAATTTGTCACATAGTCATTTTTTTAGTAAGTAGATTTGTCATTCAGTCTGTCTATTTCTCAGACTGTAACCACAGTTCATCATTTTATATTTTATTCTACGCAATCTTAGTCTATCTTAGTTGGCAAGAACGAGAGTAAATTAATGGAGTCGTTCTTTATGTTTCTACAATTCAGTTAAGTAGTTGAGAGTGAGTCGAATTAATGGTCGTATTTAATGTTAGATTTGATTACTTATCAAAGAAGTCTCAGTCACAATCAATATATATCTGAATTTGAAAGTGTTCGATGACACATGTAGAGAGGTGGAAAGAACATAGTTGTGAAGCATAACTAGCAACAACGCAAGAGTCAAAGAAGTTTGAGCACAATCTTTGTGTCTAAGAAAAGTTGTTGGAGCTGAATCTTATTATAGTATTGTACTCTGTAATCATGTGCAATGTATTGAAGTTAATATATATCAAGTAGTTTTTGTGTTCATAATTTCATGTGTACTTATGAGCTTCTTATGTGTTTATAAATTCATGTGTTAAATATTAGCACAGTGTGAATAAATTGTTACATTAAGTGTTTTACTAATAGTGCGCAGTAAATCGTGCAGCATGTGCACTCCATGGTAAGTGATGAGTGTTCAGTGACAAAGTTTTATAGTGTGTAGTATTTGAGACGGAACTGTGAAAAATGGTATGCGTTCTTCAGATCAAATATCTGGTACCAAAGAAGTTTGATCACAAATTTGTCAGAGCAACATCTCTGTTGTTAAGTAAAATATGGCTTCTACTTCAAATATGCAACCTTCCACTTTTACAGGAAATAATTATGAGTTGTGGTCATTCACCATGAAGGCATTGTTTTGAGGTCAAGATGTATGGGAGATAGTCAAGAATGTCTATGTAGAACCAGTACATCGGACAACGTACAATGCACTCACACAAGATGAAAATGGTGTCTTAAAAGATCAAATGAAGAAGGATTGAAAGGCGATGTTTTACATACATCAAGCCATGCATGAGAGCATACTCCCAATATTTTCATCATAAAATCAAGCCAAGGAAGCATGGGACATATTACAAACCTCTTATCAAGGTATTGACAAAGTCAACACTTCTAAACTACAAATCATTAGTAGAGATTTTGAAACTCTGTCAATGAAAGATATAGATACAGTATATTACTTTTATACCCATGTTATTGGCCCGATAAATAATATTAAGTATAATGGTGAAACCATAGAAGACATAAAATTTGTTGAGAAAGTACTTAGGAGTCTTCCTCCTAAATTTGATTCTTTAGTTGTGACTTTGGAAGAGAGTAAAGACTTGAGTCATTTTAGTCTATATGAACTTCAAGATTCCATTATTAATCATGAACACAAATTGAATAGGTCAAGTATGTCATTAGAGAGATAACTCTAGAGGTAGAGGAAGAAGTTTTGTTAGAGGTGGATGCAATAGCATTCCTAGAAACACTGGTGGAAGAGGTCAAAACCCAAATACTAGTCAGCCAAGTGGTTAGAGAATGGATAAATAAAATATTTAGTGTTGTTACTATAAAAAGTATGGAAATTATGCATATGAATGCAGGAAGAGACAATATAATAATAATAAATACATGTCAACATCAATGAAACAATGAAAATAACCAAACTAACCCTATGTTTATGGTGTGTGATGAAGAAATTCCCATAGTCTCACCTGTTGAATGAAATATTTATCAAGAAAGTGCATGTGACATATGGTATTTAGATTCAAGCTGTAGTAATCACATGACAAGAAACATATAATTTTTTTCTAGTTTGGAAGAGTCAATCCCAACCAAGGATACACTTGGAACATATATCCAATTCGTTGTCTTAGGAAAGGGCAGTATAAACAACTTAACTAAGAGAGGAGAAGATACAATTATTCTTGATGTATATTTTTTTTATGTTCTGAATCATAATTTGATGAGCACACGACAATTGTTACAGAAAGGATGTCAAATCTACATGGAAGATAATCACTGTGTGATTATGGATAAATTCCCAAGCAATCAATGTTTTGCAAGAATCTAGATGACAAGTAACAAAATGTTCCCATTGACATTGAATCCATCCAAGAATAAAAATACAATGCTAGCTATTGGTAAAACAAAATATGGGCAATTAGAAACTACATTTACATTAAAAAGTTCACATAGTTCTAAATAAAATAGTACGTGCAATATCAAGAAAGGAGAAAATGATGCACAAATGAAGGAATCATTTCAATCTGAAGTACAAGATGATTCATGTCTATGACATTTCATATTTGTACATTTGAACTTTGTAGTTCTGAAGCTGCTACACACAAAGGATATGGTAAAATCTTTGTCATTAATTGAAAAACCAGAAAGAATATGTGAAGGTTGTATTTATGGAAAACAACAAAGAGAAATATTTCTAGTTGGAAAAGCCTACAAAGAAAAATATCCACTGGAAATAATACATTCAAACATTTGTAGACAAAATAAAACTCCATATATAGGAGGCAATACTTATTTTCTAACATTTATTGATGATTTCTCAAGAAAGACATAGATTTATTTCTTAAATCATAAATCGGGCGTAATGGGTTGTTTTCACCAATTTAAATCACTTGTGGAGAAACAGAGTAGTTACTAAATTAAATGTCTAAGAAATGACAGTGGAGGAGAATACATTTCAAGAGAATTTCAGAACTTTTGTAAAGATCATGGAATCTACAAGAAATTTGTCAAATTATTATTGGGATGAGGTAGTAGAAACTACAATATAAAACATGAATATATGTCCGACAAAGATTATGAAGAACAAAGTTCTTCAGGAATCCTGGAATAGATTAAAGCATAATGCGGCACACTAAATTTTTTTTGGTTGCATCGCATATGGACATATTCCAGATGAGTTGAGAAAGTTGGACAATAAAGGATATGAATGTATATTTTTTGGGTATTCTGAAGACACAAAAGCATACAAGTTGTATGATCTTATTTCAAGAAAAACCATAATCAGCCGCGATGTTCAGTTTGTGGAGAATGAAGCATGGGATGGAAGAGCATAAAAGATACTCAAAATTATTGGTGCAATGGAGCATGATGACACAGAAGATGAAGTGGTTCTAGTACAAACCACATGAAAGTGTCTAGTTCATTCTATAACTGTGACGCAAATCACAACACAAAATACTCCAGTAAGAACAATAGGTGCACATTCTACACCTAGAGCGCAACAAACATCAACAAATAGTCTGAGTATTTCTACATGCCCAGATCCAACTTTAAAGAAAGTTTATTACCAAGAAAGACAAGAAGTTTGTGCGACATCTATAATGAAGACACAACAAATTCATTTTCAGTTTTTTCTTTGTTTTCACAGATGTATTTCCACTAACTTTTGAAGAAGCAGTCAAAGATGATGTATGGGATCAAGTCATGGATGATGAAATCAAATGCATAGAGAACAATCAAACATGGAAGTTGGTATATGTACCTAAAGACAAGAATGTGATAAGTGTCAAATGGATTTATAAAACCAAGCAAGATGCAAAAGGAAATGTGGAGAAGCACAAAGAAAGGTTAGTTGTAAGAGGTTTTACACAATAACCTCGAATTGATTTCAATGAAACATTTTCTCCAGTTTCATGCATGGACATAGTTAGATATGTGTTAGACATTGTCATGCAGTACAAGTGGCTAGTTTATCAAATGGATTTAAAGTAAACATATTTGAATGGACAGTTAGTAGAAGAAGTATATGTGGAACAACCAAAAGGATATGATGTTATAGGATAAGAAGACAAAGTGTATAGATTGAAGAAAACAATGTATGGGTTAAAGAAAGCTACCAGAGCTTGGTACAGTCAGATAGATTCATAGCTCACAGAGAATGGATTTTAGAGAAGTGAAAATGAGCCAACACTATACATCAATGTTAAGAACCAAATATCAATATAGCATAGAAAAACCTTAGAATAAGTACTCAACGCCTTGAAAAAGAGAGAATTTCAGATAATAAGCCTCTTTGAAGGGGCAACCTCCTTTTACCCCACATAAATGTTCAAGTACAAGATGATTCCAAATGAAAATGTCTCATTGGTATATATAGGAGACTAGGAGGTATAATTACAACTAATGGAATAAAGCTGACATAAATAAAATAACATTACTAATGTAATATGCCCCAATTAAGGGGTAATGAGCCAATATTATGGCTTAAAATTCCCCTCCCCTTGAGACAAGTGTCGTCTACAATGCTTGAGTAACTCTGGATTCTTCTGTATAAAAGATTCATCTTCCCAAGTGGAATCTTCAGCCAGTAGTTTCCTCCATTTAATGAGATACTCTAAAATAGCTCTATTCCTCAGTTGGCGAATTCTTGTGTCAGTGATGGCTTCAGGATCCAATAGGATTTTTCCTTCCTCGTCAAGTTCTGGAAATATAGTTTGAACTGGGATCTTGTCGCCTATAACATTCTTTAAGCATGAAACATGGAAAACTGGGTGTACTCATGAATATGTGGGCAACTCCAATTTGTATGCCATAGTACCAATCTTTTGCAACACCTTATAAGGGACATAGTAATTTGGTGATAATTTATTATCCTTCTTGGCTTTCTTGAGGGACATCTGTTTGTATAGTTGTAGTATTAAAAACACTCAATCCACTACTTCAAAACTTCTTTCACTACGATGTTGATCTGCTTGTTGTTTCATGTGATTTTGTGCCATGGTTAGGTTGTCCTTTAAGATTTGGAGAACTTGTTTTTGATGCTCGATGTGATCTTCCACTGCTTGAACCTTAGATTTTTCTTTTAGAGAAGAAGTGATGGAAGGAGGGTGGTATCCATAGAGTGCCATAAATGGTGTCATTTTTGT
>ML782596.1:355465-387300 GCA_009831015.1 Picea engelmannii | reverse complement strand
CCATAAATGGTGTCATTTTTGTTGCAGTATGAAAGGAAGTGTTATACCACCATTCTACCAAGGGTAACCATTTGAACCATTGTGTTTGTTTATCAGAGACAAAGCAACAAAGGTAGCCTTCTAGACATTTGTTCACTATCTCGATTTGTCCATCATATTAAGGATGATAGGATGAGCTATGAGCCAATTGAGTACCCAAACAAGAAAATAATTATGTCCAAAAAATTCCAGTGAAGATGGGATCTCTGTCACTTACAATAATCTTTGGGCTACCATGTACCTTTTGAACTGTCTCCATGAATGTGGTGTCAACTGTACTAGCTTTGAGGGGATGGGAGAGTGCACAAAAGTGTGTGTACTTGGTCACTCTATCAAAAATAACCATGATGACACTCTTTCCTTCAGACTTCGGTAACCCTCTGATGAAATCCATGGAAACCTCCTCCCAGTGCTGACTTGGGATGGCTAATGGTTGTAAATGACATGGAGTCTTAATTGTTTCCACCTTATTTTGTTGGAAAACCAAACATTTTTCCACAAACATTTGAACATCAGTTTTAAGGCCATCACAAAAAAAATCCTTCTTGACTCTATGGTAGGTTTTCAAAAGTCCCGAGTTCCCTCCTATTGGAGAGGTGTGCAATTCCAGTAGTACCTTTTGTTTTAGTTGGGAGTTCTTAGATAAATATAAGTGATCTTTGTATCATAGTGAATCATTTTTCCATGTAAATGTATTTGATGCACTGGAATCCTGCTGCAACCTTTGAATGAGAGTCCACACTTTTTTGTCATTCTTCCATTCATCCCTTGCTTCTATTATCCAATCGGTTTGGATGATCAAGATAGCATAGAGAAGGTCCTCAACATCTTCATCCTTTCTTGAGAGTGCATTTGCCACAAAAATTTTCTTCCCCTTTTTATAGACGATTTCAAAATCATAACCCAATATCTTGGTTACCCATTTTTGTTGTTCTTCTAAAGATAGTCTTTTTTCCAAGAAGTAATTAAGACTATCATGATATGTTTTGACCTTGAAGTGCCTACCTATTAAGTAAGGACGCCATTTCTTCAATGAATGTAGTATTTACATCATTTACTTCTCATAAATGGGTTTGTGTAAGTCCTTTCCCTTGAGTGGTTGACTTTCAAAAGCTAGGGGCCTTCCTTCTTGCATTAAGACAACACCAATTCCATTTCCTGAGGCATCATATTCCATAATAAAGGTTTTTGTGAAGTCTGGAGTGGTCAAGGAAGGAGCTTTTCACATCACCTCTTTCATTTGTTAAAAACCTTTAGTTGCCTCTGGAGTCCATGAAAATGCATCCTTCTTAGTTTGTGTCGTTAAAGGTTCTTCTATTCTTCCATAGTGCCGAACAAACTTGCGGTAGTAACCTGTCAAACCCAAAAATCCTCTAAGATTCTTTAATGTTTTGGGAATCGGCCAGCCCATCATGGCCTTAATCTTGTTAGGGTCTACCTTCACACCTTCATGAGATACAATATGACCCAAATACTCTACCTCCTTCACTCCAAAGAAACATTTGGATGGTTTGGCATATTGTTGTTTCTCCTTTAGTAGTTGTAGCACCTTGTCAACATGTCCCACATGATCCTCCCAAGACTTTCTATAGATTAGTATATAATCAAAAAATACTAACACAAGTTTTCGAAGGAAGGGCTTGAAAATGGAATTCATCAACCCTTGGAATGTGGAAGGTGCATTTGTAAGGCCAAAAGGCATGACCAAAAATTCATAATGGCCTTCATAAGTTCAAAATGTTGTTTTTGGGATATCTTCTTCCTTCATTCTAATCTGATGATACCCTGAACGAAGATTAACATTTGTGAAATAGATTGCTCCATGTAGTTCATCTAACAATTCATCAATGATGGGAATGGAAAACTTATCTTTAATAGTGATCTTCTTGAGCTCTCTATAATCTGGACACATACACCATGAGCTATCTTTATTGAATACCATTACCACTGGTGCAGAGTAAGAACTTTGGCTAGGTCTAATAATGCCAACCTCTAACATTTCTTCCCCCATGCGCTCAATTTCACTCTTTTGGGCATAAGGGTATCTGTATGGCCTGACGTTAGGAGGAACACTCCTAGGAATTAGGTGAATTTCATGATCATGATTTCGAGTGGGTGGAAGACCTTTGGGAATATATTTAAATACTTTGGAATGCTTATCAATGATCCCTTGGAGATCTTGCGGAATAGATGGCTTAGATGTTTGAACATCTAGTGAGCATAGTTGTGCAATAACGCATTGATGCCCCATTTTCAATAATTTTGTCATGCCATTAGAGCTTATCACCTTACTGGGTTTCCCTATGACACCCCTTAACTCAATTTCTTTTCCTTCCAATGGAAATTTCATGAAAATTTCTTGAAAATTAAAAGCCATTGTTCCTAATGATTGTAACCATTGGATTCCTAGTACAACATCAGCACCACCCATGGGTATAGAAATCATTGGATCATTCATTACATATTATCCCATAGTAATATTGATCTTATTTCATTTTCATGAGCAATTGATAGTTCCTCCATCTGCAATCATTACTTGAAACTCCGGCACTAGATATACAAAGTAATTGAGAGCTTTGGCTAATTTATAGTGAATGAAATTATGAGTATTGCTAGAATCAATTAGGACTATTACCTTTTTATTTTTGATGTATCCTTCGATCTTGAGGGTTTGAGTAGTGCTAATTCCAACCAATGAATTACACGATAACATGGGAGTCAACTCTTCAGACGAAATTGCTTCTACGTTTTCATATTGAGATGGTTCTTGTTCTTGTTCTTCTTCCTCTTCACATTCTATGTAGAATAATTTCTTCTCACCACACTTATGTCCCTTACTGTACTTGTTGTCACAATTAAAGAATAAATCTTTTTCGTTTCTTTCCTCCAATTATTGAGGTGTCAACCTTGTAGGTTGAGGTGTTTTAGAAGAAAGAGCATTATTCTCTCTATAGATGTTAGGATTGGTCCTTCTAGTAGCCATAGCCATATTTTTACTTTCAACATTTCTTGCCAGCTTAAATGCATTCTCCAATGATTTGGGTTCCCAAAGGCGAACCTCATGTTGAATGTTATCCTTTAAAGTTCCTATGAATACATCAATCAGGTGCTCATTTGGAATATATGTTACCTTTATATTCAATATTTGGAAGTTCTCAATGTGCTCGGTAACTGAACCCTTTTGCTTGATATTTATCAATTGGCTAAAGAAGTTATTGCTCCTTGTATACTCATAGTGTGCTATCATTTCTTCCATGAAAATTGTACAAGAAACAAGTGATTTTCAAGAACAAATCCCTTGATACCATACAAATTGATTGGGTTCTAAATATAAAGAAGCAATTCGTACCTTTTGTGCATGTCGCACATTATGTAGATCAAATAATTGCTCCATCTGAAGTATCCAAGTGATTGGGTCCTTGCCATCAAACTTCCTCAAGTTGATCTTAGGAACGTGGTTGGTCTTCAACCCAAAGTTGGAGTTTCTCCATTCTTGATTCACCTTCCTTGTGTCCTCATCATGAATTTCATGGGATACATTTTCACTTTCAGGTGTCCTCTCTATTAGGAATTTTTTCAATCCTTCCATGATCTCCTCTTTTAAATAATCCATCTTAGTATTTATTGCCTCAAACTTAGCTTTTGTTGAATCCATCATCTCTTGTAGTTCATCTTTTGTTACAGTCTTCTTTTGTAAATCACTTATGTCCCTACCCATTTCTTCACCTTCATCAAGAGTCCAAGTAGGATTGTCTAGAGGCTTATTTCATGTAGAAGTTCCCTTTTTTGGTGGCATGTTGGCAAAGTATCACTTTAAACCTTGATTTCGAGGTGGTTCTGCTAGACAATCTTCTTTTTATTGTATCTCCAAAATTTCGACCCTTCTGAGTATGAACTTTTATTTTGTATAGGTCTCTGATATTTTTTCTCTTCAATTCCACATGTCTAATAAAAATTGGATGTGCCAAGTGGAATTTACGATAACTTCCCCACAACTTTTTGATTTTTGGCCTTTCCAAGACATCTCACTTGTATAGCGTGCCCCGCACAATATAATTGATAAAAAATTATGAAACTCGTACCATAACTACTACGGTCTGTCCAATATCCAATGAAATTGGTCTCACTCAATTTGTATACTCTATGAATAATTTATGATTGTTTTACCCGGAACACCTGCTTGAGAGTAGTTAATAGGACTAGTGAGATACCCTATCTTCCACAAGGTGTATCTACAAATTTACAATGACCCAGAAGATAAAATTTCTACCAATGATACCTTACTAATTTATAAGAATATCCTCCAGAGTTCAGGGTATGAAACGTTACAAAAAACATTTTATAGTGAAAATTCCACAATGACTCAATTCAGGATGATTCTAGAACCCTATCTTACAAAGGATGTATCTCCGAAAGTATAAGGCCTAAGATGCTAAATTTTTAACCCAAAGTACCTTGATCAGTCTACTAAATATCCTCCAAGTCGTACCTTCTGAATCATTGTAGAAAAAAAAGTTATAGTGAAAATTCCACGGTGTCTCAGATGTAGCAGCGAAACCCCAAGACATTGAGCTCTGATACCATATGTTAAGAACCAAATATGAATATAGCATAGAAAAACCTCAGAATAAGTACTCAACGCCTTGAAAAAGAGAGAATTTTAGATAAGAAGCCTCTTTGAGGGGGAAACCTTCTTTTACCCCACATAAATGTTCAAGTACAAGATGATTCCAAATGAAAATGTCTCCTTGGTATATATAGGAGACTAGGAGGTATAATTACAACTAATGGAATAAAACCGACATAAATAAAATAATAGTACTAGTGTAATATACCCCAATTATGGGGTAATGAGCCAATATTAGGGCTTAAAATCAAAGAAAATAAAAAAAGGTAATATGTTAATTGTTTTCTTATATGTAGATGATTTAATTTTTACGGGTGATTTTAGCATAGAAGAATTGAAGTCAATCATGAAGGATGAATTTGAAATGACTAATTTGGGGTTTATGAGATTTTTTTGGGGAATAGAATTTCACCAGTCCAAAACCGATATATTTATATAAAAATCTAAGTATGCGCATGAAATATTGAAAAGATTCAATATGAAAAATTCCAAAGCAGCCCCAACACCTGTCATAACATGATTGAAGTTAAGAAAGGAAGATAAAGGGTCCAAGGTGGATCCCACACTATTTAAAAGGCTGGTAGGAAGTCTTATGTATCTAACAGTGACAAGACCTGATATTATGTATGGAGTGAGCTCGATTTCAAGGTTCATGGAAACCCCAAAAGAATCACATTGGAAGGAAGGGAGAATTTTGAAATATGTGAATGGAACAAAAAAAATTGGCATTCAGTACTCCACTTCAAAAGATTTCAGACTCATTAGATACACTGACAGTGATTGTGGAGGCAACATAGATGGCAGGAAAAGTACCTATGGGTATCATCAACATAAAGGAAGCAACCCACAATGAGTCTTTCTTCAACAAAAGTAGAGTACATCGCATCTACAAGTTCAATTTGTCAAGCCGTTTGGATGAGAAGGATGTTAAAAGATTTTTTGCAGGAACAACAAGAACCAACAACAATATTTTGTGACAACAATTTATCCATCATGTTATCAAAGAATTATTGGTTTCACGAGAAAACTAAACATATTGATACAAGGTATCATTTTATCAGAGAATTGGTGAATAACAAAGAGATCCGTTTAGTGTTTTGCAGGTCAAAAGAACAAGTCATAGATATTTTCATAAAATATTTAGAAAGAGATTAATTTTAGAATCTACGCAGTAGTATGGGAGTATGAGAAGTAGAAGATGAGTGACAATAAAATGTAAATTCAATTTTTGATGTAATTTTTGTAATCCCACCTACTTATAATCAAGGGGGAGTGTTGGAAATAGTAATTACTTCTGAGCTTCTAAGTTTATAAATGTGTAACATCCTGCTCTTGCGCGCACCTGATGTGACTTATTCTTTAAGGACACTTATGTGCAAGTGATATGGTTCATTATATGATTAACTATTTCACTTATGGATTATGATGATGATTTGTTATTTCAATTTATTTGTATCAATAGGTGTTATTGATTGGTTTCTTGATGAGTTTGCAGGACTCTGGACAGATTAAGGATGTCAATAGCATCAGTGGACCTCCTTGGACTCCGGATCGAGTCAGGGAGTGGACTGTTTATGGTTTGATTATTTTTGTTATTGCATATGTGACATGTGACTGGTATATTATGATATTGTTTATGGATCGCTGACATGCTTCGTTGATGGATGAAGGCTGACGATAGCTTGCTAATCAGACTTACATTTAGATTAAAGGGGTCATGCATGACAACCAGATATATTGAGGGAGAGGTGTGGCATCATCCCTGCCATAGCCTACTAGCACTCCCATCGTGGATAGAACTATAGGTTAACAATTACCTAGTTCAAGAGATCCATGATGTCGTGAGGGAAAACTGAGACAATCGCTCAAGAAGATTCTAATGGGCGCACAATAAAGCAGGTTTTGTATTCCTTAGAGGCCCTTAGTCTCCCACACAGTCTCCTGATGGTTTTTTGACTCCAAGGGTTAGACATCTACCAAAATCATTCAAAATGCGAGTGGCACCCTTTGATCATGTAGTGCGTCTTGAAGGGAACGTCGTGTAAATGAAACATGAATAAAGGCAAGTGGCACCATTGGAGCACATAATGTGTCTTGAACGGCACGTCTAGATGTTTAAACACATGTGATTCAATGAACCTAGGTGCCTAGAAAACAATATCTTGCCTTAACTTAGTCAGCCTTAAAATATTTATGTACAGCCTTAAAATATTTATGTATGAGTAAAGTTTATAATTATAACCCTCCCTTAAAAATTTGTTAAGCCTCGTTGAATTTAAATCCTAGGTCTAAGTAGGACATGAAGACAAACAATTAATTAAGTAATTAATAAAGGGCGGATGAAGAAAAATGGGGGGTAAAAAAAAAAAAAATTTAAATTTAGAATTTAAAGGAGGATTAAATTATTTAAAAAAATTAATTGTTGTTTATGAGAAAAAATTGCTAAATTCAAACTTAGACAGAAAAGGGGAAATTAATTGCAAAAGGAATGTGGAAAATAAGCTTTAAGAAAGACATCAACTAAGCTTTAAGAAAGACATCAGTTATTAAGGGAAGAATGTGAGGGAATAAAGGGACATCGAGGAGGTTTTTAGGAATGTTTTTAGGTGGGTGAGGAAAATTGACAAATTAATTTAATTAATCAAATTATTTTTTGGTGAAACTAAGGGATCAGGTGACAACTGTACGGGGGAGAATATTCCTTATAACGATTTAATAAAAATAATTTAATGTGCATTTTGGCAACTAGTCACTAAGAGAACTCTATAAAACAAATGGCATAGGAGGGGTATGGATGACGACTCATATGCGTAAGGTTATGCTGTGGGATTTTGATTGACCGATTTTTCTTGTCGGAGTTGGGATACTCAACTCGAAAAATGATTGGTAGCTCGACCTTCCGAGGCGAGTTGGGGGCTAGATTATTATTGGGTTTGTGTATGTGGCCCCTTTGTGGCTCGGGGGACTCAGGAGGAAGAAGAGTACCCCTAGCGTTCGCTGGGAGGTACCGATGAAGTCTCAACAATTAGCAAGTGGGATCTTGGAAGAACGCCAACTACAAAAAAACACCAACAAACAATTTCACCGGTTACGATACTCATGTTAAATTCACACTGTTTTTTGTTTAATTTTTGTTTATGGAATTAATTATTGTAGCAGTTGTAATGGTTTTCTTTTATCCCTGCTCAACGATTTAATTTACCTCTGCTAAGCTATTAATTCTTATGCTTAGAGGTTTTGTTTTGTCTCGGCATTTCCACTCCCTGGCATTTTACCTTTACTCGGATTTGTAATCTCTTCCTTCGTCTCAATCTTCCCGAGTGAAGAGATTCTTCGCGATTTACATGAGGTCTATTCCTCTTCCCTTTAAAAATAATCTCAAGAACTACCTCGGCTCTGCGTTATTCCTGTTTGATCCCTGGGTTAAGCCTGCAAAGGTCTGCGCTTGTTTGGGTGCCTCTCCTCAGTGTTTTCCCTTTCCTAAGCTCTGCATTTTAGCAAGCTGTCATCTCCTCAAGCAAAACGAATTTTCCCTCTTTTACCTCAACATTTTTTTCACCTGTCCTTTACTTAACAAACCATGCCTCTTACTCAATGCTTAAATAAATGTGGATCCATCTGAACCTTCCCTCAGAATTGAGGCGATCCTCTGCGTTTGTGTGGAGGAATTTAGATTTTCGTTTTTCTCTTTGTAAGTAGATGGATCCATACTAATCCTAAGATGGATCAGATTACTGAAAGATTAATATCTTACATCAGTGTCATCAATCACCTCGTCTCCTTGGGCTCCATAGCTATCCACGCTAAAGAATAGGCAAGTCGTTGTATCTGGAAGGATGATAACTGTGCATATTATCGAAAAAAGGTTGATATTTCACACCATGTTTATGCAGCAAATAAGTTACGAATCACCGTCGGCCCTATATTTATCCTTCGTTTTCTTTTAAACAGATGACCCAATGAATTTATCATTCCTCTTGTTTTAAAAAGACATTGATATTTTAGCTTTCAATTTAAAAAAAAAAACATACACAAGTCGAACTATAATTCAATAAATTCCAACAATGTTTGTTTGATTTTATTGAGTTTATAGCTGGATTCGTATGGTTGCTGGGATTTTTAGTTGGACTCGTATGTTTTTTTGAATTGATGGTTGGGTATTTCAACAAGGGTATTTGATGGTTGGGTATTTGAATTGAAGGTTAGTAACTAACCTTATCCTTAAACTAACTGACTTCATCCTTAAACTAACCTCGCACGACTGGTCTCTAGAACAACGTGTTAGTCTCATTCTTTGGAGTTTGACAGTGGTGTAATTAAATTTTCACCTAAAGTTTTGAAGGAGATCCGTTGATTTTATTGCACTGGGTCGTCATCGCTTTAGCTGTGGAATTACTGAGAATAGACACCAGAGTTTATGGTCGGTAAGTAATAGTTCCTCTGAAATCGTGAAATGATTTGATGATTTCGAACTCAACTCGAGAATCGGAAGGTTAACGAGAAACTAACATCCTTCGCTTTAAAAGGGTGGTAATCCGAGTTTAGTTGAGTTGGTTATTCCATCTTTCACTCGTGTTTTTTTTAGTCATTTCCTTAACTAGCAATAACCACATTAAGTAAAAAGTGGTTGATATATGCCGATCGGCGTTATTTTCCACTTTTTTTAATTAATGGCACAGATCGGTGTATATCAACCACTATTTACTTAATGTGGTTGTTGCTAGTTGACTACCGGCATGCATGGCCACAACCATGAACACATTTATACATTTTAATTGCAATAATTAAATATTACTTAGTAATTACTAAATTATCATTTAAAATAAATTTATTAATTTTTTTAGATAGTATTATTATTAATTAAATAATTTATTAAAAATAATAATAATTACGCCGAAAGGCGTATACCTATTGACAATGGGTAGATTTAATAGGGGTTTAGTGTTTAATAAGTTTTCTATGGACACGATTAAATATGGCTGGAATATTTTTAGTAGTCACACAAAATAAATGGCTATGATTTCAATCATTAACTTCCTAGCTATTATAAAGACATCCGTTTATGTGTTTACTTTTTTACATTTACCTAATCATATTTAAAAATTACTTTGATAGCTCACTGATTGCTACCTAAGTGATTAACAGAAATTAAAATATTAACACCAGATAAATGAAGCTCAATAATAAAATTTAATATATTCTTTTAAGGATTATTTTCATCTTATCAGCCTTTCGGCGTTGATCAGCTAGTAAATATATGTAATAATTTTGTTAATAAATTATTAAAAAGAATTAAATAATAATCAATTAATAATAAGAATTCAATAATAATCAATTAATAATTATTTATTTATAATTATTAAAGAATAACAAATTATTATTTAATTAATTAAAAATTAGAAATTAATATTTATTAATTAATAATAATTAAATAATTAATTATCAATAATAAAATAAATATTAAATAACAATTATTTATAAAATAGAAAATAATATAGCATAAATAAAATAAGTTAAAACAAAATAAATACATTATTAAAATAATATATTAATAATCCAAAAATTAATTTATAAATTATAAATTTTTTTAGCAAAAATAAAATAGTAAATAACAAAGATATTAATAAAGTTAATAATAATAATAAAGTATTACATATATTAATAAGAAAATAATAACAAAATAAAGACATTTCTAAAATAATACATTAAGAATGCAAAAATATAAAAATAAAGTAAGAAAACATTAATAATGTAAAAATACATTAATGTATTAATTAATTAATACCTTTATGCATAAAAAAATATCAATATATTAATGTAATGCATAAAATTAATTTAGTAAATAAAAATGTAAATGACAAAGTATATTAATAAAGTAAATAATATTAATAATAAAGTATTAATAAAGTAATAAAAAATATTTAAAAGTGTTAAAATAATACATTAATAATGTAAACATTTATTAAGAAATTGTATTAATAGTAATATTAATACATTAAATAATGTATAATTAATGTATTATATTAATACATAATTAATGTATTATATTAAAGACTATTAATGTATTAATACATAATTAATGTATTATATTAATGTAATGATGTATGTAAATAAATAGTATATTAATATATTAATGTATTACTTTAATGCAATATATCAATTTATCTTATAAATTAAAGTATGAATCTACATTAGTGTGTAAGGTAAAGTATTAATTAACTTATTGATAGATTAATGATATAATGTATTAATTAATTAATACATTGTTAAAGTAAACATAATTAATGATTTATATGAATGTAATGATGTATGCAAATTAATGGTTTATTAATATATTACATTAATGTAATATATAATAATAACGTATAAATTAAAGTATTAATTTACATTAGTGTGTAATGTAAAATATTAATTAATTGATAAATTAATGATGTAATTTATTTATTAATTAATTGATAAATTAATGATGCAATGTATTAATTAATTAATACATTGCTATATTATTAATTAATACATTGTTAAAGTAAAAATATAGTAATAAAATAATACATTAAATGCTTTAATAAATACATTACTAAAGTATTAATACACTAATAAAGTAATACATTAATAAAATAGTAGTACATTGACTTTAGTAATATATTATTACATTATTATAATGTATAAATTAAAGTACGAAACATTAATTTATTATGTAACATATTGAACTATTATTACATTAATAATGTATTAATATATTAATTATACATGCCCAAAGGGGTTGGATCCAATGGTGGAAAGCGAGGAGTTTTTCACCATTGGGCAAGGTTCAATTCTCGTGAGGGCTTTACCTGGAGACATGGGGACACCTTGAGGTAGTGGTCGAACATGTGGTTGCACCCAAAGATACTATAATAAATGGTATCGTGACCCGTGCACACATAAGTGGATCAAAGCCCACCCCCATGTCCTTCAACTTTTAGTCCCCGAGGTGTAGGACAGTCGGTGAGATCCCCAGGTGATTTTGACAGCTTAGATGTCCCTGAGTCGCGGTTTCTCAAGCCATGTCCCTAAGTCGCGGTTTCTCAAGCCATAGGTTTCTCAAGCCATGTCCCTGAGTCGCGGTTTCTCAAGCCATAAGTTAATCGCGTAGCCAATATGTAATATATAAATTAAATTATTAATTTAAATTAGTGTATAAAGTACCATATTAAATGATTGATACATTAATAATTTAATGTATTAATTAATTTATACAATAATACATTTTTAATTAATACATTGCTAATATATTAATACACTAATAAAGTAATACATTAATGAAGTAGCAATACATTGATCTTAATATGTTGTAACTTTATTAAAGTATTAATACATTAACACTACATTATTATATTACTATAATGTATAAATTATAGTATTAATGCATTATGCATAATGTAACATATTAAAGTATTAATGCATTAATAATGTAATTTATTAATTAATCAATACATAAGTTATTAGCTAATACATTTTTAAAGTATTAATATACTAATAAAGTAATACATTATTAAAGTAATAATATATTAATAAATACATTATTAAATTATTAATACATTAATAAATACATTATTAAATTATTAAAACATTAATATATTTATTGAAAATGACTGTGGTTGAATATGTTTGACCATGATCATGGTTTCTTATGGTCATGACTATAAATGACATTAATACATTAAAATATTAATATTAATACATTAAATAATTAATGCACTAATATTAAATGTATAGTGTAACATAATGTATAGTGTCACATAATGTAATTAATAATGTGGTTGATATTAGCAACAACCACTTTTTACTTAATGTGGTTGTTGCTAATGTAATGTATAGTGTAACATATTAAATTATTAATACACTAATAATACACTATAACAATAATAATACATTAATAAATGCATTTTAAAAGTATTAATACCCTAATAAAYACATTATTAAAGTAGTAATACATTAATACCTTAATTGACAATTACTATGGTTGRCTATGGTTGATCATGACCATGGTTTATAATGGTTGACCACAACGATGGTTAAMTTTGGTARATGTTGGTTSGATTTGGAAAGGAMAGGYTGCTTATSRYTGATCGTGGTTGTCCTTCACCATGGTTGAGTGTGGYTGACCATGACCATGGTTRGCTATGGTTGGTCAGAGTTTATTATGGTTGACCATGCCCATGGCCAAACTTCATTGACCATGTGGATATGATTATAGTGGGCCATCTTGATTATGTTTAACCATAGTTTACTATGGAACTACTGCATTGCAATTTTGATCATGTTTTATTTGACACATTGCGACATCCGGTTTTGTTCGTCACATTGTGACATCAAATTTTCTTCGTCAAATGACATCGTAAGGTTATGTTTATAAAATTATGATGATGGGTTTTTGTTTCTCACATTATGGTGTTGGAATAGATTTGTCGCAGATTGGCAGTGGGTTATGTTCGTCACATTGCAACATCGAGAAATGTTCGTGTCATTGCAAAATCAGTCTATGTTTGTCACATTGGCACAGTGGGTTGTGCTCATCCCATTGCAACTTTTGGAAATGCCTATCACAATGCAACATCAGGATATGTGAACCACATTAAAACGTGAAGATATATTCGTTGCATTGGGATCATAGGCCCATGTTCATCACATTGCTACAACAAGGCTATGTTCGTCAAATTGGGACATCCATGAATGTCTGTCACATTGCAATGTATGCATAGGTTCGTTACCTTGCAAGGTTATTATGTTTGGTAGATTGCAACGTTACTATGATCGACATATTGCAACGTTTGGAAATATTTATCACATTTCGACTTCCGTATATTTTTGTCACATTACGACAACCATATATGTTTTTCACATTCTGATGTTACTATGTTTGGTCGGTCGCAACATTACTATGTTCAATAGATTGCGACATTTGGAAATGTTTCTCGCATTCTGATGTTCACATATGTGTGTCACATTAAAATGTGAAGAAATGTTCGCAATATTGTGATGAGAGGGCGATGTGTGACACATTGTGACGTCTGTTGATGTTCATCTCATTGCAATGACATGCCTATGTTCATCAAATTGTGACATTAGTATGTTTGGTATATTTCAACATTACTATGTTTGTGAGATTGTGACGTTAATATGTTCATCGCATTGCAATGTTATATGTTCGTCCCTTATTGTGACATTACTATGTTTGATAGATTGCAACATTACTATGTTTGATACATTGCGATGTTGGGAAATGTTTGTCACTTTGCGATGTTAGGAAATGTTTGTCA
Organism: Picea engelmannii; assembly: GCA_009831015.1. Taxonomy (NCBI): domain Eukaryota; kingdom Viridiplantae; phylum Streptophyta; class Pinopsida; order Pinales; family Pinaceae; genus Picea; species Picea engelmannii. Next base: position 373,335 of record ML782596.1, on the reverse strand, counting down.
CAATGCGACGTTAGGAAATGTTTGTCACAATGCGACGATAGGAAATGTTTGTCACTTTACGATGTTAGGAAATGTTTGTCACAATGTCATGTTAGGAAATGTTTGTCACAATGCGACGTTGGGAAATGTTTGTCACAATGCGATGTTAGGCAATGTTTGTCACATTGCGACGTTAGGAAAACTTTGGCACATTGCAACATTAGGAAATGTTTGTTTCTCACATTATGATGAAGGGTTTTTGTTTCTCATATTATGGTGTTGGAATAGGTTTGTCACAGTTCCAAAGTGGTTTATGTTCGTGAAATTGCGACGTCGGGAAATGTTTCTCTCATTTCAATATTGTTTTATGTTTTTCACATTGGCACACTAAGTTGCATACATCACATTACGATGATGTGTTGTGTTCGTCCCATTGAAACATTTAGAAATGCCTATCATAATGTGACATCATGACGTGTGCACCACATTGCAACGCGAAGATATATTCGTCGCATTACGATGATATACCTATGTTTGTTACATTGCAATGTCCATTTATGTTTGTCAAATTGTTATAAAAATTCTATGTTCATCAAATTACGACCGTAAATTTTCATGAGATTTCAATGTCCCTATATGTTCGTCACATTGTGATGTTACCGTGTTTGGTAGATTGCAACATCACTATGATTGACACATTGCAACGTTTGAAAATGTTTGTCAGATTGTGACTTTCATATATGTTCGTCACATTGTGATACCCATATATGTTTGCGACATAGCAAATTTACCATGTCTGATCGATTGCAACGTTACTATGTTTGACATATTGCGATATTTGCAAATGTTTGTCACATTGTGACATCAGGATATGTCTATCACATTTCAACGTGAGGAAATGTTTGTCATATTACGATTGGAAAAATACTCAATTTAATTATAATTGTGAATTTTATATATAAAAAAAATGTAGTAAGAATCAATTTATCTAATTATCTATGTAGAATATCATCATTACGGCTTCAAAATATATCCAAATGATTATACATCAAATGTAATCAAAATTCTAAGGGGAAACTCCTAATTTGAACTCTATCCATTGTAATCAAATGTAATCAAAATTCTAAGAGGACGAAATGTGGAAATTTCAAAGGATGACCTTTATAAAGCTCGATTTGGTTCATCAGATTACAACGCTGGGTTATGTTCATCACATGACAAGGTTGATTTATGTTTGAGACATTACAAAAATGATTTTTTCACCAAGTTAAAAAAAAATAAGGGTTTGTTTACTTTGTCACAAAGATAGGAACTTTGAACTGATGTGATGTATTGCATGGAAGACAACTTAAGATCATACTTGTTCTAAGGACATTGATAACAAATCATCTTTAACCTTACATATGATGATTTTTACTTGTTCTAGAAACATTGATAGCAAATCTTATTGAACTTCGTAGATGATGAATTACACTTGTTCTAAAGACATTGATAATAAATCTACTTGACTTATAGTGATTCTACTTGATGTATTACTAAATTATTAATAAATTAATACATTGCCAATCTATTACTACACTAATAAATTAATACATTAATATTACATTATTAGATTTATATACATTAAATGCATTAATAAATACATTTCTAAAGTATGAATACATTAAAACATTAATAAATTATTAATACACTAATAAATAATACATTAAATTAAATTTAAATTTAAATTGTTATCATTAAATTGTTATTATTTAAATTATCTTTTTATTTTTATTTTCTTCTTATTATAAAATAATATTTAATTTATTTTAATGGCTATGTTTGATACATTGTGACATGACAGTACAATGTTCATCACATTGCAATGTTACTATGTTCCAACAAACATTATTTGTTTTATTTTCTTCTTATTATAAAATAATATTTAATACTAATAAACTTAACTTTTATATAACCATAACCATAAATCTAATAGGAATAACCTTAACTCTTATCTCACTCTAACCCTAATAACCATTAACAATAATTGAAATGTATAACAAGAATGATAACTTTAATTTAAATGTTAATGCATTTATACTTAGAATAGTGTCTAACCCATTCTCCACTTATATTTATATTTATAATATTATGAAAACTAATATTTATATGTAAAATTTTAAATTAATACATTATTACAATAATAATATATTAAAAACATTAATAAATACATTATTAATTATTAAAGTATGAATAGATTAAAACATTAATAAAATATTAATACAATAATAAAAATACATTAAATTAAATTAAATTAAATTATAATTATTAAATTATTAAATTATTATCATTATATTTTTATTATTAATATTATTTTTTTATTATTAAAAAAGTAAACATTAATAAAAATAAATTTCACTTTAATATACTCATAATTCTAATATAATCATAATTCTAATAGCAATAACCCTAACCCTAATTTCACCCTAACTCTAATAAATTTCACTTTAATATAGACAGAAATTTTGGGGAAGTTGGCGCCGTGTCCATAACAAGATTGATGAACCCTGTGATAAGTTAAAACAATAGCTTCGTGTCAATTCTACCGATCTCACCAAGAGAAACAGGGACCTAAAATCTATGTGACTGTACAAGTAATTTATGAATTAGTGTAAATATAGGTACACTCATGAACACTGAGAATAGGGGGTTGTTGCTTTAGTTTGACTTTAAGCATATAGTGTACTTTAGTTGTTGTTGGAAGATATTTAGGTTGTTCGCAATTGATTATGAAGAATCCCGGTTGCTTGAGCATAACTTTTTTTTTAATTTTAATGTATTTATACTTAAATTAATGTTTAATAGAATCCCGAGTTTGTATATTTGTATTTATATTTATAATAGTGTGAAAAATATTATTTATATATTTTATTTTACAAACATTATTATTACAAATATATATATATATATATATATATATATATATATATATATATATTAATTTTTATTCTAGGATTTTTAAATATTTGTTTAAGTAATCAATTTTTCACATCTCTTAATTCTTTATACACTCGCAAGATACAAGTCTAGTTTTATGACTGAATTTCTAAATGTTGTTTGATTCATCTGTTGCATTGCATTTTAATTATTTGTTTAAGTAATCAATTGTTCACATCTCTTTGTTTAAGTAATCAATTGTTCACATCTTTTAATTCTTTATGGGCTGGCAAGATACAAGTCTAGTACATTTATTAATCATTTACAAGCTTTTAATACAAGTTTAGTACATTTATTAGCATCCCCAGGTCAGTAGTAGTGCAAAGAAAATATTCAAGTTGCAAAAAAAAATTAATTTTATAACCTTGAAAATATTCAAGTTGCAAAAAAAATTTAATTTTATAACCCTGCTTATTTTAAGCATATGTCATTTATACAATTTTCTAGTCACATGCATAAAGAAGCGATTTTGGAATCACATGCATAAGAGTAGAGTTTCAGTTGCAAAGAAAAACGTCCCTGATTCATTTATAATGCTGCTCATTTCAACCATATATCACTTATAAGACTACCGCATCACATGCATGCAAATTTCTACCATATATCATTGATAATTGATAAAATTGTGGCATTAAAAGAAAACAAAAACTAAACTGAATTTACTTGACCGTGGCTTTACAAGCACGCTAATTTCTATCATATATCATGGATAAAACCGTTACATTACATACACACAAATAAAAGACTGAATTTACTTAATGTGCATCGTAGACATAACCCTAACTTATTCAAACTGACTCAAGTCCCAAAGGACACATCACTCAATCAGATCCCTGTGATTTTTATTTCAAACCAATTCAACCGAATAAAACAGATTCACATATATTTCCTAACCATAACCATAAAACCGTAACCCTAATATGAACAATGCTAACCTTAGCTTTAAAAAGCATTAAAATAACTAACTTTAAAACAGAAAAGGAATAACAAATAATTAAAAAAATAACAAAAAGCAGGTAGGATGGATCAAGCTTGGCATGTCGATGGATAGCTGATCCAATCACATCGAGAAAATTTGTCTCTGGTATTTGAATTCAGAGTAGATGAGAGAAATAAAAGTGGGGTATTATTGCAATTCATTTTTCTGCTCTACTTCTAGTTATTAAAATATCTGAAAAGTGAAAAGACAAAGGCCATTTCCCTTTGGCTCTTTATGGTAGCTTTCTGCTTAGTTTTGAGCTTAGCAAGAATTTCATCCACAGGTTGTAGACACTAATCCAAGTTGTGTTCAGAGCAATTCATCCACAGGTTGTAGACACTAATCCGAGTTGTGTTCAGAGCAATTCGAATCACCTATGAGGCCGCGCAAAATAATAATGTTTTAGTTATCGTATCATTCAAGAAGCATAAAATAAGATATAGAAGCTAATAACGTATAGTAGCTAACCTTTTCCTCCTTGGAGGCGTGCATATCATATCTGAACTTGCAGGGAACATTTGATTATTTCTTTGAAGGATAGCAACATGAAAGCAATGGAAACGCCCTCGATTCATTTAGGATGAAAGCACAGTAGCATGAGGGCAATGGAAACGTCAAAAGAATGGCATGTAAATGCCAATCAAATGAGATTTCAATTAACCTACCTGTTAATCGAAATGCAGACTCTTAATTGAAATGGTAGACACGCTTCACATTCATATTTAATCCAAGTGAAACATTTGTCCAAATATTAGAGTTTCTGCAGAATAAGGCATGAGGAGTAAATTGAAACGGTCTACATGCTTCACATTCATATTTAAGCCAAGTAATGGTTGTTGAGTAAACTGAAACCGTAGACACGCTTCATAAATGCAAGGAAGTTAAGAACATTAAATCCTATTCATTTATTTGAGTGAACGACAAATAATATGCCAACATCTTTCATTGTAGACCATAATATTGAAATTTCTGATTAAAAGACTCATTAACCCATCGATTCCAATAGGGGGACGCCTATCGGCTTAATAACTCTATACCCGCTTGATTTAAAAAATATGGCAATTTCTGCAAATAAATTAATTGCGTGGATTGTGGGCACACTTAATCGAGGGTGTTAGTGCTAGTTGGTAAAACTTTTTTCCAGGAGGACGGTTTTACCCATTTCCAAATCTAGTGGAAAAAAAATGAAAGTAATATTTCTAAGCCGCTTGATCTTTTGAATCAAAGATTTTCCTGTTTGTTTAGGACCAGTGACCTTCTACTTCTGTGTATGATTAACCGGTAAAATCAAATTTTTAGTGAAAAGTTCTTCGACTGATTTTAACTCCTACTTTAAGGACTTGGTATAAGAATTGATTCATGCACATATTGCACCATGATCCTTAAGATACTTGTCCCAAGCGCTAACCCCGATGAAGGGGATAAGATGATCCACAAGGAACGCTCGTGCCTTTGTTGAATCACTTAGCTTGGGCATTAGGCCTTCAAGCGTGTCTAGACTTGTATGTTTTAGTTGCTGTCAAATTCTCAATGGAACTGGCCTTACTATTCATAGCCTTGTTTAGAATAGATTTTTAACCGGTTTTAATTTAGTCTTGGGGGTTGTGGTTCTTACGCCTCTGAATTATTGTCTTATTAGTAAATTACCCTTAGTATAGTGCAAAGGTTAGATTGGGGATAGTAGTTAGTGTTGGCGCATGTTGAAGATTGATAGATAAGTTTAATAGGTTATTTTTGTACACCTCGAAATTGACTTTAGGAGCGGATAACTAGAGCGCTCTTGTGCCTTTAATTATGTTCAAGTAGGATTGGTAGTGATTAAATTACTTGCGCCATGCAAAGGATTTGACAATTACTCTCGCGACTAATCACGATGTGGGTGCGTGTTGGGTTTAGAATTGTTTTACTCTTGTGCCGGAGATGATTATGTTATTTGCGCATGAAATGATTTGGGTGGATAATAGATACTCTTGTGCCATCAAAGTAAAGTTGATGTTTGAACGATTGTTTTAGATTTTAGGTTTTTGTGCAATTGGATTTTATTTTGAATAATGGATTAAAAACCTTTATTGCACCCTTAAATTTATTAACAAATGATTGTTGTAGACATTAAACTCGTTGCGCTTATAAATTTTATGCCATGTATGATGGTTTAGAAAATTGTTTATCTTACGCCTTGGCTTGCGTTGTTTCTTGATTGATTTAAGCGATTAAGTTCTCTTGCGACATGGAATGTTATGTTACATGTGTTGGTTCATGGTGATGATGTGTCTTCCTTGTGTCGTATTTGGCAATTAATGTGTAATGTTCCTAACTTGGCTAGTCTAGAAAAGGATACTAATGTGTGTGTAGGATCAAAGGTTTACAACATATAAATTATCATACAAATAATAAACGCGACAAAGGACTGCAAAGTTTGTATTATGATATCTCTGTGGATTACAAAATGGTTGAATGCGGCTAAATAAACTGACAATACTCAACTAGATCAATAGACAAAGGATCTTAGCCAGAATACAAATAAGCAACTACGGTTGAATTAAATAACAACACTCGGCTAGATCAAAAGACAAAAGGATCTGAATACAAATAAGCAGCTAAAAGATAATACCCGAAATATGGGATCACTGCGGAATAAATGAAGAATGATGGAAGACCTGGATGATCTTCCTGGTGAGTACGGTGTGTCTTTCAACACCAAAATCAACCAATTGGTGTCTTCCTCCTAGAATACACTAAACTATCTCTCCTGAGATGCATCTCTTCTCCTCAATAACAAGTCATAATCTGCATAATGATGAATTAGGTCGTTGACCCTTCCTTTATAGATTTCCAAAACCCTAAATCATGCTGAAACCCTAATTCATTGTTGACTTCCAAAACCGTAAATCACTGTTGAAACCCTAATTCATTGTTGACTTCTATTTTTAGCTCATAATAACTTAAAAGTTCTTTTAACCCTTTTTAGCTCAATGTCACTTTCCAAATATAACACCTGCGACTGGAGTGACCTCTAGTAAACCTGTTTACCCCTCTTTGGCCCTGGCTATAGTCTAACGGGGCGGTTTAGACCATTAAGCCTCCTCTCTGGAGCTCCTATTTGGAAAGGGACATTACAGTCCTCTCTTCCCAAAATTGCTTGTCCTCAAGTAATACCAGTCCAGGGCGCTGCAACACCTGCTCGCTCTCCCAAGTAGCGTCCTCTACTGGAAGCCCTCTCCATCTGATCAAACACTCTCTGATGACCCTGCTCCTCAGTTTCCGCTACCGGAACTCCAAAACCTCCTTCGGAACTAACTCCAACTGTCCCTCCTCATCCAACGGGAGAAGCTCCTCTGATGTGCTAATGAATTGTACCATTTCCTTTTTGAGGCAAGACACGTGGAACACGTTATGAATCTTGCTCCCCTCTGGAAGCTCTAGCTTGTAAGCAACCTCGCTTACTCAACGCATGATCCTATAAGGACCATAAAATCTGGGTTTGAGCTTCTCGACCCCACTCTTCTTCAGAGATGACTATATGTAGGGTTGGAGTCTCAACAAAACCAAATCTCCAACCTCAAAGTTGTGCTCTATCCTCTTCCTATCCTCACTTATATTCTGTCGGTTTTGCGTCATCTGCAGGTTCTCTTTCAACAACTTGAGAATCTCCTCACTCTCTATGATCCAATCCTTGGCCTTGGGAGCTTTGCTCTCCCTGAATACCAAGTCTACCAAAGTGGGAGCATTATATACATACAATGCTCAGAAGGGTGTCATACCAATGGACATGTGGAAGGTGGTGTTGTAGCAATGTTCTCCTAAATGTAACCACTTTACCCACGTTCTCTGTTGTCCTCCTACATAGTTCCTCAAATACCCTTCAACCCACTTGTTGATAATCTCGGTTTTTCATCTGTTTGAGCATGATAGCTGGTGCTAGGTGTCAACTCTGTCCCCACCAACCGAAGCAAATCTCTCCAAAATGTCCCTATGAACTGACTGTCCTTGTCACTGACGGTGTTCTTCGGCAACCCATGAAATCTGAAGACCTCCCTGAAGAAAAGCTTCGCTACCTGAACTGCACTGTACTATGTCGATATGGCGTAGAAGTGAGAAAACTTGGTCAATATGTCGACCACTACATAGATACAGTCCTTACCCTGGACCTTAGGTAGACCCATGATGAAGTCCATAGATATACTCTCCCATTTCTACTCTAGAATGGGGAGTGGTTGAAGTATCCCTGCTGGAAGAGCATGCTTTGACTTGTTCTGCTGGCAAGTCACACACTCACTGACGTGTCTCATAACGTTCTATTTGAGGCCCTTCCATGAGAACCTCTCTCTGATCTATCTCAAGGTTTTGAAAAACCCTTGATGGCCTGCTAGAGGTGAATCATGAACTACAGCGAGGATATTCTTCTTAAGCCTTGAATCTATCACTAAGTAGACTCTATCCTTGTAAAATATGACATCGTCAATGACCCTATACAGGTCATCCTGTATCTGCCCATCCATCACCTCACAAGCAAACTTGTTCTTGGAATATTCCACTAACAAGTGGGATTTCCAATCAATTGAAATCTCCATCAAAGAAAATGTCGTAGGTCTCCTCGATAGTGTATCGACCACAATGTTCTTCTTCCCCTTGACATACTCTATGTCAAAGTCGAATGCCTGTACTTCGTCACCCATTTCTGTTGGCACTCACTGAGGTCCTTCTGCCCAAGAAAATACTTCAAATTGTTGTGATTGGTCTTGACCACGAATTTGTTTCCCAACAAATATTGTTTGAACTTGGTCAAGGCATTCATGATTGCCAACATTTCCTTGTCATAAATGGAGTACAACCTTTCAAGTTGACTAAGATTTTGGCTCTCGAATACAATGGGGTGTCCTCCCTACATCAAAACTGCACCGATCCCTTCACTGGATGTGTCACACTCTAGTACAAATGGCAAGGTGAAGTCTAGTAGTGCCAACACTAGACAAGTTCCCATGACTTCCTTCATGTGATCAAAGGCTTCTTGTGATTTCTTGGTCCATATGAAGGCCCCATGCTTGGTAAGATCTGTCAGTGGTGCTCCAAGCTAAGAAAAACCCTGGACGAACTGCCTATAATAGTTGCACAACTCGAAGAAGCTCCTCAATTCTGTCACATTCTTGGGCGTTGACCAATCCAGAATGGCCATCATCTTCTCTTGGTGCACCTGTACCCCATGTGCACTGATGATGTGGCCTAAGTAAAGCATCTCTGTCATACCAAACTCACACTTGGACTCTTTGGAATATAATGATTGTGCCTCCATGATGCTCAATACCTCATCCAGGTGCCTCATATGCTCTTTCCATGACCGTCTATATATCAAGATGTCATCGAAGGAAACCAAGACTGATTTCCTTAACTGATCCCTGAATATATGGTTCATGCAACACTGGAATGTAGCGAGTGCATTGGTTAGCCCAAATGGCATAACCAGGAACTTGAAGTGTCCAAAATGACATTGAAATGTTGTCTTCTCTATGTCCTACTCTTGAATGTTGATCTGATGATATCCAGAGCGTAGATAAATTTTTGAGAAGAAAACTGCCCCATGCAATTCATCCATCAACTCGTCAATGCATGGGATAGGGTATCAGTTCTTGATGGTTTTCTTGTTCAAGGCTTGGTAATCAATGCACATCCTCATGGTGCCATCCTTCTTCAGAACTAAGACAACTAAAGAAGCAAATGGGCTGGTGCTCGGTCTGATGTGTCCCATCGCCAACAATTCCTTAATTTCCTTCTCTATTTCATCCTTGAACCTCCTAGGATGACGATAAGGGGGGGTGATCATAGGTTTGGCCCCCTCCTCCAAATCAATGGTGTGCTGAAACCCCTTGTCAGGTGGTCTCCCTAGTGGAATTTCCTTAAAGACCTGTTGATGTCATCCTAATAAATTCTTGATCTCTATATGGTATTGTTGTTGACCTTCTGAATCCTTCTAAGTAGTGATCAAGCATTCTATGGCATATGCTACCTCCCTGTGTTTGAATATCCTCTCCATCCTCTTGAATGAAACTATCTTGGGTGCTCCTGTCGACATACCTCTTAGAACAACCTTCTTCCCATCCTGATCTCTGAATCCCATTTCCAAGTTTTGGTAGTTGGTAGTGATTTTTCCCAAGGTAATCATCCACTGAACTCCTAACACCACATCTATGTCTGATAGGTCAACCACATAAAATGTGTCTCTCACTGTGTAGTTGCCTAACTTCATCTCTAAGTTTGGAACTCTGTCTAGACACTCCACTATGTGTCCATCTACTACCGCAACATCAAACCCCTCAAACTCCTCTGTCTGAAGTGCCCGTCTTGATACCAGTGAAGCATCGATGAAGTTGTGGGTGGCCCCACCATATATCAGGGTGATTTCCCATTGCCCCTAAATAATCCCTATGGTATGGAGGGTATCATACCCGGGAACACCAGAAAGGGTCGCTATGACTCCTTGCTTTGCCGGTTTCCTCCTGTTAGCTTGCTCTGGCGGTTGTGGGACTACTAGAGGATGGGCTCCTACTATTGTCAGTGGTATATAGGGAGGTTTTTCCTCTGTTGGTGTTGACTCCTCCTCTAAACTAGTGGATCCACTGTCCTGCTCCTCCTCCTCACTGTCCACACTATCTGCTATTACCTCAATATAATGAATCTCTCCCTTGCCCATGCACCTATGGCCTAGGACCCAAGGATCTCTTCAGCTAAAGAAAAGCTTCTTCCTCATAAGCTCTCGCCTAGTCTCATCATCCAACTTCTCCTTGCCCTTCCATTCTCTCTGGAATGGCTTCCTGTCTCGATCCCTCTAGGGAACAAATGGTTTGGAGAAAGTTTTAGTCCTTGGCACTGAGTCTACCAGATCTCGAGTGCGAAGGATGGCATCCTGCAAAGTGGGAGGCCTGTATGCCTTCACCCATCCTCTCAAAGGCTCTGTGAGTCCTTCTATGAATAGCATGATTAGCCTAGGCTCTGATATATCTGTCACTGCCATGGCTACCCATTGAAACTCTGTGATGAACGCCTCTGTTGTGCCATTTTGTATCAACTGGGATAGATCCCTGAAGTGTATCTCAGGATCCTTCCTGTCAAACCTATTCATGAGCCTATCTGTAAACTCCCCATAGGAGGTTATGCGAATGTGACCCAATGTCACCAGTCCATGATACCACCACTCATGTGCCTCACCCTCCAATTGTAAGGTCACGAAACTGATGTCCTCTGTCTCGGTCATATGGTTGAGCTTGTAATACGTGTCTATCTTCTGTACCCAATCTCTAGCGGTGTATTTGGACGATCCATTGAAAGAAGGGATGATGAGTTTCCCAAATGTTTGGATGAAATCAAGGTTATTCCCTTGCTGCTGTTGTGTTCCTCCCCTTTGCGGCTCTCTGGGGCGCTTCTTGAGTCTGAGTCCACTTTACTTGACTAAGGTCATGTCCTGATGGAAGTCACAACCCAATGTTGTGTACTCCCTCCTATACTCTGCAATGTTGTCGGCATGAGTGGATGGCCTCTGTCCTATCGGTGGCGGTGCTACTACTAGGGGTGCCCTCTGGAAACTGGGAAACAAGGGTCTGGGAATCCTGCTCGTAGAGGTGTATGTGCGAGAGGGTGACTAGGGTCTACTACATACTCCCGAGTTCCCTTGTGCTGCATGTGGGACTTGTGTATATGGGGTGCCCACTCTAGCCAATCTATCAACCACCTGTGCCAAGGACTGAGACATGGTCCATTGACTAGCTAACATATGAATGATAACCTGCATGAAATTTGCCTCTGGATCTACAAGGGACTTTCCCCTGCCCTCTAGTCGCTCATATCTGTCTCCTAGAATCCTCTCTACCTCGTGCTCAGCCTCACGCTCTGCCCTTCTCTTTGCTTCTCTGTGTGCCTCTTCCTCTTCCTCTGAGCTAGGAGGAGAAAGGGGAAAATTAGGTCTATGCCTTTTTTCCTGATGCCTGTTGTAAGTGACATATTCATCACCTAAGTGTTCACGACCCTCTAGGTCTTCTACTGCACTCATTGTCTTTAGTCACAGGCTGGCAGGACTAAAGATCTGATACCACTGTAATGTTCCTGACTTGGCTAGTCTAGGAAACACTACTAATGTGTGTGTAGAATCAAAGGTTTACAACGTATAAATGATCATACAAATAATAAATGTGAAAAAGTACTACAAAGTTTGTATTATGATATCTCTGTGGATTACAAAATGGCCAAATGCGGCTGAATAAACTAACAATACTTGACAGACAAAGGATCTTCGTCGGAATACAAATAAGCAACTACAGTTGAATTAAATAACAACACTCGGTTAGATCAAAAGACAAAATGATCTTAGCCGGAATAGAAATAAGAAACTAAAAGATAATACCCGGAATATGGGAGCACTGTGGAATCAATGAAGAATGATGGAAGACCTGGATGATCTTTTCGGTGACTAGGGTGTGTCTTTCAACACTGAAATTAGCTAACTGGTGTCTTCCTCCTAGAATACACTGAAATATATCTCATGATATGTGCCTCTTCTCTTCAATGACAAGTCATAATCTGCATAATGATGAATTAGGTCGCTGACCCTTCCTTTATAGCTTTCCAAAACCCTAAATCATGCTAAAACCCTAATTCATTGTTGACTTCCAAAACCCTAAATCACTGCTGAAACCCTAATTCACTATTGACTTCTATTTTTAGATCATAATGACTTAAAAACACTTTTAACCCTTTTTAGCTCAATGTCACTTTCCGAATATAACACCTGTGACTGGAGTGACCTCTAGTAACCTTGTTTACCCCTCTTTGGCCCTAGCTATAGTCTAACGGGGCGATTTAGACCATTAAGCCTCCTCTTTGGAGCTCCTATTTGGAAAGGAACATTACATAATGCTTGATATTGTTACGTTATTTAGGTGAAGTTTGTGTCGATGAAGTTGTTATTTATTATGATGTTTTATTTACCTAACACAGCATTAAAAGAAGAAAAAAAAATACTTGTTTTATGTTGCTTGTTATTGTAACGGTGGGGCCGTTACATATGATATCAGAGAGGGTTCAACCCTACGACTATGGATCTCCACGCCTTCCATGAATTAATCCCTTTCTTAATACTCATCGCTAATTGAAATATTAATTTTTTCATGTGGTAATCACGACTAGAGGACGTTGCATAAATTCACGACGTGGTACTAGGGGAGGAGGCGCGACACCTCCAGTAGCACCCACTCCTGAGGGGTCCAATCCCCAAGGAGAATAAAATGTTTTGAGCATGAGAAAATTGTCACGTAGGATGCGTTGAGTCTAACAAGGTCCTTCCAAGTAAATGTCAGAGGCCTTGACTAACTGTCTGTACTAATATGAGGCCTGTATCTTAGGATGGGTGACCACTTGGGAAGTCCTGGTTACTGGGTGTAAGCCTCAAAAGTGATGATCGATGCTATGCGATTCATTTCACTGGTTTCAATCCCATTTCTTCACCCCTGTGAGAATCACCCAATGCAATGAGTGCTAAGTGGATAAACTCCACAGTAGTAATTATTATTCATGTTGAAAGAAGTATGGAATTTATACAAATAGTTGAGATGGTTCAGTCTCTTTAACTAAATAACAGAAAATAAACTAAATGTAACTGACACAGTTAACTAACACTGTCCTATAGGATTAGTTAACATTCCCCCCTTAATATAAAGGGACATATGACATGCCAAGTTGCATTCTAAATTTCTCAAATTTTTCACAGCCTAGTGCTTTAGTAAAGATATCGGCAATTTTCTTTGATGTAGAACAATGTGTCAGATGAATGGTTTTGGCCTCAACATAATGTCGAATCAAATGATATTTGGTTTTGATATGTTTGGTTCGATCATGGATTTAGTATTTTTGGCCAATTGTATTGTATAAGTATTGTCAACAAAGAGAGGTGTTGAAGTCATATGTTTCTCCTACAAGTCTTCAAGAATTTTTCGAAGCCAAATGATTTCTTTTGTGGCTTGAGTTGCTGCAACGTATTCAGATTCAGTTGTAGAACCATCATGAACTAATTTCTTTTTTGATCTCCAAGTGATGGTTGTTGATCCAAGATTCATCAAATAACCTGAAGTAGACACTCCATGCTCTTTATCTTCATCAAAGTCAGAATCTGAATAACCAATGAGATGGAAGTCTGAAGCTTTAGAATATTTGATGCCATATGATTGAGTGTCTTTTAATTATTTGAGCACTCATTTTGTTGTTTTCCAATGGCCTTCATAGGGCTGATGCATAAACCTGGAAAGTATTCCTACAACAAAAGTTATGTGAGGATGAGTAGTAGTAAGATAAATTAAATTTTCAACAAGTTGTCTATACTTTGTTGGATCTTCAAATGAATTACCTTCATTTGAAGTAAGTTTTAAATTATGCTCCAATGGAATAGAAACAAGATTACAATCCTTCATCTCAAATTTGATCAATAGTTATCCAATATATTTCTTCTGAGAAATAAAAATGTGCTTTAGTTTTTTATCTACTTCAATTCCTATATAATAATGTAGTAATCCCAACTCTGTCATATCAAAAACCTTTTTCAACTTATTTTTAATAGACGCTATATAATCATGTAACGAACCGCCTCGTTACGACAACCATTCTAGTAGTAGGGGCAATTTTTTTTTTTGTGTTTACAGTGTGTGCGTGCGTGTAGAAGTAGCAACATACTGAACGACACGGTGCCACTCGAAAAACCACAAGACTCAACCACGAAGTTCAACACAAGAAGACTGGAAGCCTCAACAAGAAACTACAACAAATACAACCATAGGCAGAGGCGCACAACGCAGACATTTGAGCGACAAGTAAAATTGACTGCCAAATACGACTGACCCCCCGCCCGTCCTACCCTGCAAGGTTAGGACCTCCAAGACACATAAGCAATGCTCAAGCCCGGTTTCCCATTGTCCTTAACCATTTAAGGTCTCAGGGCTGGCGACTGTTCTGAGGAACATGGAGGTGTCTACATCCCACCCGACACAACAGACCAAGCAACCAACTGACCACGATCAAGTGCAACATACATAAGAAGAACAACTGCGCTCTTTACGGAAGGTGCGTGACAAGAGGACTCCAACGACAGAACACAAATTCGACAATATTTAATTGAACAACATCCCTCATTACTAACTCCGAGTAAATTACTGCATATCAATCCGGGCATTCCACTGAGTATGTCTTATCAATGTCAGGAGACTATACTAACATCACGACCAGCTAACCATATCACCTCCTTTCTAAATACAACAACATTGATATAATTGAAGGTCATACGATTCAACTCTAATCTTGCCATCATGTTTATAAGGTAAGAACCACACAATCTCCTATTCAACAATACATTACAACTAGGAAATTTTATAAACAAGGTTTCCATGACATCGGTAGGCCACAACATTTTTCAATAAGTTACTGATATATTAACAATCATTAACATTATATTCAACCACACATAGACAATATTAACGATACGTACCATTTTTAACAATTGCATCACATTAAGGTAACAACACCTTGAATATTCCAACATAACCCTATATTAATAGCATCATAAATGAAGGTGTCCTCATAATAAAATTTTACCCTATAACCTCACATTTAAAATGAAAAATAAACTTATTAAATGACACCCCTTTTTAGGACAAATATTTGAAATAACCATCGTGTTTACTAAAGACAAGATATAGCAAATACTATAATTTAATGACCTTTAACAAGGGGCCCCATATATAAAGATAATTCAAATGTCACCTCTTAATAACAACAATTAAAAGGACCCAAGTAGCCTCATACTAAGTAACATCAAGCATACTCGTATTGACATTACCATCGCATATTTTAAAAAGCAATATGTAAATTAACCTTATTATAATGTCAAATTAGGAGGACAACGTTTGCAATTTTACAACCTATCATCAATTATAATTGACAATGATCAAGACGGTCGTTAATTAAAATGTCAGCAATTAAAATTACATCAGAATTTAGGAGTGGCGTCCATTGTAATTAATCAATAAACATTATAATTAAAAATTACCATTGGAGGTCTAAACTGCTTTGGACCGGTGGTTAGGAGGACAAAAGGGCTGTGTTGACAGGTGGCCTTGTGATCCCGATATGAACTGTATCAGTTTTGCTGGGCGAACACAAAAGGTTTATTTCGTTTTACCGATCCATAGTTTATCAGGCCTTCAGGTGCAAGGAGTGAGTTATATAATACTTAGTCCAATTTTGTTCTGGCACCTCTTACTATTGGGACCCAGGAATACTCATCGCCATTGTACGCAGGACTGCATAAAAGTCGGATTACCTGACAGGTGACTCGAAAAACGAGTAGCGTCACATACTCGCCCTGTCTCGGATGCTGCTATAATCACCAGTCATGCGTAAAGGACAACCCGACATGCTGTAAAATAAACGCACCAATATTGCAACTGGATTTTAATGTAAACCTCAGCAACCGAACTTATCAATACCTCACAGGAAGCTTGCGAATATGACACGCGATTAAACAACAGCGGGAGCATTTGATCAACATCTATCAACAGGGCTAACTACCCACATCATCAGCGTTTCAGGTTTTAACGACGCTGACCTTGCATTTTAAGGAAAAATTGTAAAAAGGAGGGGTGTGAGCGAATAGGTGTCATCTATAAATCAAACGCCCCAAACTGAGTCCACGTGCCAAGCAAGGTTAAAACAAACGACCCCACACGAGCCCAGTGCATGCGCTCAGCCCATATCGCTTCCAGGCAACTCCCAGAATTGACGCGTTCCCAGTTGTGCGGCAGAAAAATAAAGACTCAATGAGTCAATTCATGCTGTAACCACCGGCGAGGTTCAGGGGTATGAGCCTATTCAGAGGTTCGAAATTTTACTATCTAAGGCTGGGGCATTTAAGAGCAACAAGTCGCAATGGTAACCTTCCAAAAACGTATCACCACCGCATTTTTGCGTTTCTCTTGCTGGCGTTATAGATTTCGTTTTATGCTTCGATTAACCACAACAGGTCACCTTACTGCAACCTCCCATTACCCTAAGACTCTATGATTTTAAACCGCAATCCACTTAAAAAGCAAAAATAAGACAACAGGTCGGTTATGGTGTAGTTACACCTACAGGCATTTAAGGAAAATACAGCGCAGACCCGAATGGAAGGAACGCATCTGTAAGAATTTTCATGGTAGTAAGGGAGGGTAGCTTGGAATTGCTGCCATAAAGCATGGCTTTAAGAATCACTAAAACGCAGACCCAACAGGGTACGCTGACCCAAAACAACCACGAAATAGAACGATGGTCCGAAAGGTATTCAAATGCATTTTGTTTGCATTGTCACTAAAACGGAGACCACAGTGAGTATACTCAGGCAAAGAGGTTCAGATTGTCACACAGAGGCATTTAGTTCGGTTTCCAGTATCGAAAATAATGGGATTCGGTCTGGCAGGGAACCACCACAGAAGAGAAGGAGAAACGCACTGTAAAAATATAAAATAGAACATTAACCCCAACGGAAACGCCCAATACACTGCGGCAACGCCAGAAACAAAAATAAAATGCAGCTCGTTTACCCCTTAAAATGCAGACAAACCCCCAAAGGCATTGCCAGCAGATGACGAAATGACAGAAGATAAATTGCATGCCAGGTTACAATGATTTACCAGAAGATAACATTGCCAAGAGTTCTCTAAATGACATAGATTTAGCATCCATTCTGACTATTTCTACCTTGACACAGAAAGGGAGGGCTTTGAGGTTTACTATCTCTTTTAAACTGTTAAACAGAGAGGGTTCAACCAAGCTGCTAGCCTTTTCCCCAGGTCAAAGCTAGAAAGCTTCGAATGATTCAGACGAAGGTATACAGACTGAGAAAGGTGTTTTATACAGACAAAAAAAAATG
>ML782596.1:327049-337077 GCA_009831015.1 Picea engelmannii | reverse complement strand
ACCATCATGTCAGATCATGTCAACAACATATCATAAAATCAATAGCATATCATCAAAACAAATCAATATCACCGTAAATGAAACAACTCGAATGGCCCACTCCCTGACTCAATCCGGAGTCCAAGGGAGTTCCACCGATGCCTTTGCATCCTCAAGGTCCGAACCCTGCACACTCAAATGAAGTTGAGTCAGCAGCACCTGTCTACATCAATGTAGTAAAAACATCCTATCATATAACTTAACACATCATAATGAAGGGAAAAGTTTATCATCATAAAATCCAGATCACTTGCAAGCAAGTGTCCTCAAAGAATAAGTTTTGTAAGTGCGCCAGAGCGGGATGTTACAAATCATCATTATTTCCCGTGATAAGCAAATAATCTACATAAACAACTAGATATACAATTGATCTTCCAACTTTCTTAACAAATAAAGTTGCATCATCTAGATTGAAATGTTTATAATTCAACTTGAGAATATGTTCAGTTAAATTTCCATACCATGCACGAGGTGTTTGTTTTAAACCATACAACGATTTTATCAATTTTCATAATTTATGCTCTTTTCCTTTAACAAAAAAACCCTATGGATGCAACATATAGACATCTTCTTTTAAATCTCCATTTAAGAAGGTAGTTTTACATCCATGTGATGTATTTTCCATCCTTTTTGAGTTGCAAGAGAAAATAAAGTTATAATAGTGCCCCATTTTGTTGTAGGGGAAAATGTTTTGGTATAGTCAATACCTTCTTTTTGTGCATTCCCCTTTGCTACAAGTAATGCTTTCTTCTTATCAAGATAACCATCACCTTTATACTTAATTATATAAACCCACTTACTACCAATTGGTTTGATGCCAATAGGAGGATCCACCAACCTCCAAGTGCCATTTTTAATAAGAGCATCATACTCTTTTTGCATTGCATCTTTCCATTCATTACAACTAGTGGCTTCTTCAAAGTAGTAGGTTCATTAACAACATAAAAGTTTAACTCAAATTCACCATACCTTTTTGGCATTGTCTTGGTTCGTGTTGATCTCCATACTAATTACTGCAATATTTTCTCAGTTTCAAGAGTCTTTGAAATAGGTTCTTGATTACCATTATTATCCTCCAATATTTCCTCAGTAGAAACATTATTATCAACCAATTGTTCTTCTACAGAAATATTATTATCATAAAAAACATTGCTAACAACTAATTTTTCTTCATTCTTTGTTGTTGTTGAAGGATCAAAAACATTACTATCAACCAATTTTTCTTCATTCTTTTACTTGGTCTCATTCTCTAGTGTTGTTGAAGGAAAATCCATAGACGGGTCTAGAATATGAATCCCCCCTTTAGGATGTGGAATATCATTATCCCATTCATAATAAAAATTCTTGGAATAGAATCTATCCAAATGATTGAGTTGTCTATTAATAGTAGAAGCATCTTTAGCAAATTCGAGAAAAACAACATCTCTTGAAACAACAAATTTCTTGTTTTCCTCATCATACAATCGATAAGCTCTGGAAGTATTAGAATACCCCAAGAAAATACATTTGCGACTTCTTTCACCCAATTTGTCATGGTGTTGTTTAGTAATTAAAGCGTAACATGGAGAACCAAAAACTCTGAAATGTTGAACAGCAGGAAGACTATTATACTACAATTCATAAGGGTAGTTATTATTGATGGCAGTAGAAGGAAATTGATTGTGAATATAAAAGGCACAAAGTATTTCTTCTTCCCAAAACATCAACCTGACATTCTGAAAAAACATCATTGACCTTACCATATTAAGCAAAGTTCTGTTGATGTGCTCTTCTACATTGTTCTGTTGTGGGGTATAAGGGATGGTGGTCTGATGTTTAATACCATTATCCTGCAAGTACTTTTCAAATGAATTAGAGGTGTATTTGCCACCATTATCTGATCGTAGAGTGCCAATATTAAGTTGAGTTTCATTTGTAATCCATAAATTAAAATTATTAAAAGTTGCAAAAATCTGAGATTTCTCTTTCAACAAATAAACCCAACACATCCTGGTGTAGTCATCAATCAAAGTCAAGAGATATTTATTACCATTTGCATATTGAACAGGCATGGACCCACATAAATTAGAATGTATGAGACCTAACTTACTGGAATATTGAGAAGTAGATCCATAAAAAGGCTATTTACAATGCTTGCCTAAAATACAAGAATTACATGGAGAAAGCTTTCTTGGAATAGTAGGAATCCCTTGAATACCTTTCTGTTCCATAATCTGGATACTATCATAATTAATATGACCAAAACGAGCATGCCACAACAATATGGAAGACAAAGTATCACTATGCTAATCCAAAAAAGATGAATTATATGAAAAAGATGACGTCCCTTTAAGTTTTAAAAAGTTTGTCTTCTTCAACACCGGTCATAACAATCACCTGATCAGATGTTTTTCTTATTTCAATTATACCATCCAACATATGTATAGAATTTCCTTGACGACTAATATGTATGAGAGAGATCATCTTTATTTTTAATTGAGGAATGTAAAGAACATCATGAAAAATATAATCAGCAAGTCCTGGTAAGCGAAGTCGAATAGATCCAATTCCTGAAGGCTTTAACTGGGACTTATCAGCAAAATGAACTATTCCATCAATTTGATTACTAAATGTCTCAAAACAATTTCTCCTAAAGGTCATATGGCAAGTGGCTCTAGTATATAAAATCCAAGTGTCTTCCCAAGAAGCAAAAGAAGTACTAAAAAACTTCATTGATACTAAGATTACAATGTGCAACAATATAGTGGGAAGATTCAAGTGGTTTTCCTTTGTCTGGAGGTTGTTTCTCTTTCTTCTCACTAATCCTTTCCCAATGAGTGAGACAATGAGAAGAGGTATGACCTAGTTTAGCACACCTATATCACTTAAGAGATTGTTTATCAGTCTGAAAAGGTTTCTTCTTTCTATCATCTTGTTGTTTGTCTCCTTGATGATAATGACACCCCCTGCCTCTAAATGGTCTCCTACCATGACCTCTATTACTATGGTCAAATCTTGAAGACTCCCCTCTAGATTTCTTCTCTTTCTGCGCAAGACACAAAGTTTCAACTGTGGAAGTGGAAAAATACTCCTTCTTCCCAAAAGCTTTCTCTCTTTCAACAAATTTTGTCTATAAGAGTATCAAAAGTCATGGCTTTCATCTGTCCACTATCTTGAAGAGACTCTAAGTAGTGCGAATAGGTAGGATATAGGGCTTTAATAAATGCAGTGAGTTGTAAATCAACTTTGACACCAGTTGAGAAATATCATGAAAAAAATATTTAATTTCAGAAGCTAAATTCATGGGATTATTATCTTTCATTCTAGATTAAACAACTTCATCAACAATTGTATAATTTCTAGCTCTGAATGGGAGTCATAAAGATCTTTTAATTTTTTAATGCTTTAAATGTTGTGGTGCTGGAAAGAATATGTCTACTTACCTCTTTAGTGACCGAGGCAAAAATTAAAGCATTTGTCTTTTTATCTTTACTCTTCCAAATTGCAAGTTGTCTGGAATCTGTAGGTTGCTCTAGCTCATTGTCATCCTTTCCTTCACAAATTTCCTCCCATAAATCATTAAAAATAAGAGTATTTTTTATTTTCTGAAACCATTCTTGGTCATTTTCTTGTTTGGAGAGAACTACTCCCACAATCAATGTTAATGAATTCATTCTAATGTGTAATCTAGGTAAATGAAATTCCACTTGCAAAGAATTAAAGAAATCTCACAACAAGCACACCTTCGACCTTGCCTGTTGAAAAACGAATCTATAGACTGCTCACAGTGGATCCCTACATATCTTCTTTTAGTCACAAAGAAACATATCGCACCCAACAGATCTTTCACACACTGGAAATAATGATTTTCCTTGGCAGAGTAGGCTACATAGTTCAAGATCTCTGATCACTTCAACGATTCCACCAGTTCTTATTTTTCAGTGATCAATACAGAGTAGTATTTTGACACTTCCAAACAATAGACAAATCTTTGATCTTCCTTTCTGAACCAGCAACATGGGTAGGAAATTTATAAAGAAAGAAAGCAAGGAGTTTTAAAACTAGAGAGAAATTTCCAGATCACTGACATGAAACTTACAAAGAAAGAAAAGCATGGAGTTTAAAAAAAAATGTGTCTTTGATACCATTGTACACATGCCCGTGAATAAACTCCATAGTAGTAATTATTATTCATGTTGAAAGAAGTATGTAATTTATACAAATAGTTGATACGGTTCAGTCTCTATAACTAAATAACATACAATAAACTAAATGTAACTAACACAGTTAACTAACACATTCTTGTAGGATTAGTTAACAAAATATTAAGTGATGATCCAAAATGTTTATGACAACCAAAAGGCTTAATTTTTAAATGTTGAAATGATAGAGATAACTTGATGGACAACAATAATAAATAGGAATGGATTTGAAGCAATTGAGGCACAACGATAACATGTTGAACATAAAGGAGAGAGTGAGAGTGATTCCAGTGGATGATACTTTTCTTGAATCAAGAACTTATTTATTTTTCATTACATTTCAGTGATTCTATCATGTAGTAAATCATAAATTAGTTGTTGATTTTAATTAATAACTATAATTTTCCTTAGATTGAATTATTGAATGCCAATTTCTCTCCTCTCTTGGACTTCGGATGTGGATTTTGTGAATAATTTTTTCCTAATAAACAAGTTATATTGTTTGTCATAATAAACAAGTCATAGTGTTTGCATTTAAGGTGAATAAGTTGGTAAAAAGGAGTGACTCATAGTTATCATTTTGTTTATATGGAACCTTATTGTACATTGCCTTAAATATTTATGAATAAGTGCAACATTGTAATGCAATGATTCACATCACTAATTTTTATTTTGTTGCATATATTCAATTTTAAAATATTTAGCAATGCATGCCATAAAAATATTATGAATGAGCATAAACAAATAAAATGTTGTACATTAATCCTAGATATACATGTATATTTATTAAAATCTAAATACACATAGTAGGAATTCAATATTGAGGCTTTTATAATCCAAATTGACACTTTCCTAATCAAAACTCAGACTTTTCAAATAAAAAATATTTGAAATTCACACTTTCATAATAAGAAAATACACTTTTGAAAACCAATATTCACCCTTTTGGAATTAAATTTTCCACTTTAGATACACCAATAATCACATTTTTGAAATTGCAATTCACAATTTCTTAGTCATTCTTACTTATTAGTCTGAATTTAATGAAATAGAACTCTTAGATAGAAAATATTTCAAGTTGGATATGGAGAGTTATCTTCCAACATGTAAAAGAAATTTAAAAACACTTTCACTTGCAAGCCAACAAATTAACATTCTACATTTTGATAAACATATATACACACACTCAAATAATTATATAAACATCATAAATGGTTAGACATAGGAATATAATTCTATGCAAATCAAATGTATAGATGATTTTCTTATGAGGGATTGAAACCTGGAGTCAAACAACCCATTTCCAATAGAAGAAAAATTAGCACCATGTGAGAAAAGGTAATTTTATCATTGAATTCTCTATCCACTCACATATCATTTTCTCATTTTAGTTTTGATATTATATTTTTAGTTTATTTTGTTCTAAAACTTATAGATTAAAAAAAAAAACCATAGTTATCAAGGTATCTAAAAACAATTTCCCTAGTTATGGAGGTACCCATCATTAACACTAAAATTACACGACCATAATTAGAGAGAAAAACTAGTTGGTAACCCAAAATTTTAGAGAATTTGATTCAAATATTAATTTGTTGACTTCCAAAATAATAGATTTAATAATTTTCCTAAAACCAATTTGAAAAAAGGTGGAATAAATTGCTTGTGTAGATTGTGCTTATATACCTGTTTTAGAAAATTATATATGTGACACTAAAATAGTTGTGTAGATTGTGCTTATATAGTTGTTTTAGAAAATTATTTACAACTTACCTAACTCAGAAGGATTTGATCGACATTAGTTACATCCTCTCTTGTAAAAACTTGGTTTAGATACTCTGTTGTGAATGACTTTGCCTCATCCCTGAATTTTTGTGGAAGCGACAAAGAGATTGTGTGGCTCAAGAAAACACTTGAATATTTGAAACAGAAACAAGTGAATTCTAATCCTCTTCTAGTTGATAATACTTTTGCAATCAAGTTGGCCAATATTACCAGATTCCATGATTGAACTAAGAATGTCAACAAAAAGTGTCGCCTGATTCGATATCATGTAGATGCCAAGACTATTCACTTGAGACATTGTTCCACAAATGAGAAATTGCAAACATATTCACCAAAGCGTTTGGAAGAAAAAAAATTGTGAAGTTCAGAATGATGTTTGGACTCACACACACCCCTCCAGATTAATGGCGGGTGATTTTGGACATGTAATCCTTAGGATTATGGTGGTTGTAATAGTAATGTACATATGAATCGTCATAGGTGACAAGAAGAGTTGCACATTGGTGAAGACCAATAATTGTATTTTGTATATTTATTGAGCTTCAAGCTAATGGAAATATCATCTCATAGAGTTATGATTTCTTCCCACTCGTGGCGTGACATGTAATAACTCATAAATTAATAGTTTAATTAAAAACTGCAATTTATCTCTTTTGTCATAAAGTGGGATGTGGATTTTGTGAATAAATTTTCCATAATAAAAAAATTATAGTGTTTTCATTTAAGGTGAGGAAGTTGGTAAAAAGGAACATGGTCATCATCTTGTTTATATGGAACTTTATTGTACATTGCCTTAAATATTTATGAATAAGTGAAACTTTGCAATGTAATGATTGACATCACTTGTTTTTATTTTTTTTGCATGTCTTCAATTTTTATATATTTAGCAATGCATGTCATAATGATATTACGAATGCACGTAAAAAAACAAAATGTTGTACACTAATTTTAGATATACATGTATATTTATTCAGTCTAAATGCAAATTGTAGAAATTTTATATTAACACTTTTGAAATTCAAATCGACATTTTCTTAATAAAAAAAACACACTTTTAGAATAAAAAATATTTGAAATTCACACTTTGATTTAAAAAAATACACTTTTGAAAATCAATATTTTCACTTTTATAATTAAAATTTTGAAACCAATTTTATCATCAAAATTTTCAAACTAATTTTATAATCAAAATTTTCACTTCTCATGAACCAATAATTACAATTTTAAAATATTTAATAATAAATGAAAAAATAAAACCCCACCTCCTACCTAATCACTCAAAAGACATAACTTAATCTATACACATGATTTTTTTTTTCTTACAATTATAAACAATATGCACAAAATTATAAACAATGTGTACTAGTTTCTTTTCTTTGCTAGTCTTAGTATTAACCACGATATTAATGGCTATATTAATTACATAGCGTTTAACTTAAAACACATTACATTAAACTTATTTTGTGAATATTCTATTACATCTTTAAACTTCTATATTCTTCCCTATATATTTTTTATTTTTTCTTCATTTTTATGTGTAAACTCCCCTCTCTTCTCTATGACCCCTTTCATATTCTTCCTTTTGTTCCTCTCTAAAACTCGCCACTAATAACTCATTTACCTTCTCAAAATTCAATCTTCTATGCTGCTCTATGCATTATGCTTCTCGATTCTTCCTCCTACCATCGACTTGAATCACCTCAATAAAGATACAACAACCACGATTAAGGAGAAATAAATACCTTCGATGAATGAGATAGCCACCAATTAGAATGCATACCAAAAGATCATGTGGGCTGCTAGTGTGGGCCCTCAAACTTTTAATTTGGAGGAAAGAAATGATTGATATTACATTGCAACATGTCCATTTTCCACTGCCTTGCATGAATGAGAAACCCTATGAAAAAATAACAACCATCCTTGGTATAAATATGGATAGTCCAAAATCGATTGATCTCTCTCCTTTTCAACCTTAAAATGCCATGATGCAATAGGGATTTTTAATTGAAGTTGCTCGAACAACTGAAAATATTTTTTCTCACAAATTTTTCAAAATCAAATAAATTATTTATTTTCTATGATGAAACAACACACCACCAATTCTCATTCAACACTTAACGTGATGGTCGTGCATCTCAAACATAGAATGAAGAAAAGGTAATTTATAAAAAATGTTTAACTGAACTTTACAATGGATTGTTGAAACTGAACATCATGTATCAATGTGAATATCATCATATGAAAATGGTAACCAAAGGGAATATGAAAGGTAGGGAAAACATGAATAGATGGAAATGGATTTGAAACAATCGAGGCACGATGATAACATGTTGAATATAATGGAGAAAGTGCGAGTGATTTAAATGAATGAGACTTTGTTTGAATCAAGAATTTTAAATGAATGAGTGTTAAAGTTGCAATGAATGTTAAAGTTCCAATGAGCTTTAAACATTCTAATGAATGTTTAAACATAATTTTAAAATGGATTATTGGAACGGAAGGAACATTATGCATCAATTTGAATATCATCATATGGAAATGGTCACCAAAGGCAAGATGAAAGGGAGGGACAACAAGAATAAATCGAAAGGGATTTGAAGCAATTGATGCATAATGATCTGGGAAGGAAATTCCCATAATTATGAATCTGGTTCTTGTGCGGAACAAATATGGAAATAAAATGTGGAATTGGAAATCTGTAGGTGACAGATTTACAAGGAAATTCTGAATTTAAAATTTATGATGATGTCTCATGACTTTCTGTATACCTATGATACAGGTGAAAGGAAAATATCTACGAAGAGTGCAAAGATGAGAGACTGAAATCTCGGGTTTAAGGAAGAACTGTGAAAAAGAATATAATCTGATCGCATGAAATAGATACTAATAGTTTGTTTGGTTGTGTAAAGAATTAATTACCAGGAGAAGGAGAGTAACCTTCATCCTTATCTATTACAGTACCCAGAGAAGGAGAGTAACCTTCTTCCCTCTCTATTATGGTACTAGGAGAAGGAGAGTAACACTCTTCCCTATCTATTATGGTACCAGGAGAAGGAGCGTAACCTTCACCCCTATCTATTACAGTGACAGGAGAAGGAGAGTAACATTCATCCCTATCTATTACGGTGCCGAGATAAAGAGAGTAACCTTCATCCCTATCTATTACAGTGTTAGGAAAAGGAGAGTAACCTTCGTCCCTAACTTTAGTCGATTCGGAAGGTTGTCAAGCTATAAAAGCATGAAAAGTGGCTACTGTTGAGCCTTGAGAACCTCGTGGTAAGTGTAACAACCTGCATCGTTACAACAACCGTTTTAGTGACAGGTGCAATTTTTTTTTTTTTTGTGTGTGCGCGCGTGTAGAAGTAGCAACATACTGAACGACACGATGCCACTAAAACAACAAGACTCAATCACGAAGTTCAACACAAGAAGACTGAACGCCTCAACGAGAACCACAATCAACACGACCATAGGCAGAGTTGCCCAATGCAGACATTCAGTGAAAAGTAAAACTGACCACTAAATACAACTGACCTCCCGCCCGTCCTACCCTGCAAGGTTAGGACCTCCAAAACACATAATCAACGCTCAAGCCTGGTTTCCCATCGTCTTTAACCATTTAAGGTCTCAGGGCTGGCGACTGTTCTGAGGAACATGGAGGTGTCTACATCCCACCCGACACCACATACCAAACAACGGACCGACTGCAATCAAGTACAACATAAATAAAAAGAACGAATGTGCCCCTTACGGAAGTAGCTATACAAGGACTCGGACAACAAACATTAAATTAATGACGCGGCAATGTCTAGGACTTATCTTGGGATACTAGCTAGGTTCTCCATTATCTCACCTTGCCTCTAAGATTAATGCCATGCCTTAACATGATCTTACAATGTTGCGTTAAACATCATCAAGGCATTCAACTTAACACTTATTAGCAATGCAACTAAATGGTATTATCGTTGCAGTGAACATTAATAACATTGTGCTTTAAACGTTATCGTTAACATTTCAATTAAACCA